>JAABOM020059718.1:0-98421 GCA_011800125.2 Solanum clarkiae
ACCTTGTCGGCCCGCATTTATGTATATGTATAAATGAAAATATATTTGCATTGTTGTCTGGGTTGCTGCTGGATTTTTCTTTGCAGGTGCGATTAGTTAATAAAACAGAGGAAACTCTGCCAAAATTTCGGTAAGTTTCCAGGTTGGTTTCATTGGGAATTTAAGATTAGCATGTGTCTAGGTGTCCCTATCGGACACTGGTCACGACCCTAGGGTGGGGCGTGACAGTATATACCTATTGACATGGTAGTACAGGCATGTCACCCCCTGATTAGGTGGTTAAGGTACATAACCTTTGACATTGTAGTAGGGGCATGTCATCCCCCGACAAGGTGGTTAAGGTACATACCCCTCTACATGTTAGTACAGGCATGTCACCCCCTCAACAAGGTGATTGGGCATGTCACCACCCAACAAGGTGTGGTCAACTTGCAACAGTATAGATACTTTTTATGAATGCAATATATACATACAATCCCTTAATCATCATAAAGTCCCTTGACTTGTAACCACACAATAGACCAGCAATAACTCAAGAATCCTTGTCAAGACATTTTATCTAATAGTTGGCGAGTGTGCAATGCTAGTTCAAAATCATTCAATTCAAGAGTAAAATAATGTGAGGAAACTTTAGGTAAATCAACCTACCAACGCCTAGTAAAATCCTCATGTAAGATACCTTGAAATCCATCATCAGATCTCATAATTAATCATAGTTTCATAGCCAAAACATGCATAGTCACAATAGATAAAACATCTCATAGTATAAGCTTGAAATAGGTAGACATGTGTTTCCAATCAACATTTCATAAAACCCCAACATAGTTGGTAATCATGATTCATAATAAGTAATACCCATAAGTAATACAACTTGGAAACATGCAATTTTCATAAAAAGGAAGGTTGGGCACTATGGGTGAAAGGACCCAATGGTTGAAACCCATATACCTCAAATTTGGGGATTTCCTTGATGTAGATTTGAAGAGAACTTGAAGCTTGAATGAAGGTCTTGAGATCTGAAATTAAGCTTGAGACACTTGAGTTTGGATGGAATATTTGGTTAAGTGTTAGAGAGGCTTTTGAAAGTTTTTGAGTGATATAGAGTTGAAAAATGACTAAGTATAGGTGTTTTTAAGCATAAATTGTCATAGGGCCAAGACTTCAATGTCTTAGACCGAACATGAAAAATTAAGGAAGTGCCAACACACCTCCACGATGGCGTGTTGCGGAGGCATCGCAGATGTCTACTGGAATTGCAAAATTTGGCGAAAATTATTTTTCACTGCGAGTCTTCTAAAATTCGAGTTATACCCATTTCTCACTGAATTTTTCCCCCTGATCACGAATATAAGTCAGATTCTTAAAATAACATATCAATTTTGAGATATATAAAAATTACGATTATGGACATTTCCGAAGCACATTTTTGGGGCGTTTCATCCATCTAGTTTTGACACTTAGCTTTTTAATTTTTTTATGAATTTAGTTAGCATAAGTGACAACGCTAGTTGATCCTATTGATGACAAATTTTTTTCTTATAAAATCGATTTGTGTCCATCTAATGTTGACACTTAGGTTTATAATTTCTTGATAATGAGTTTGTTTAGCATAATTTATTAATTTAATTATACTTGTAATTTGAAAGTGTACTTTAACTTATCTTAGACAAATATAAGTTGGACTTTAGGAGAAATGTTGACTTAAGAATATAATTTTAAAAATTTGTTGAGTTACACTTTAGGATTATTTTTAACTTGAGAATATAACTTAGAACTTGAATTTTAGGATTTTGCACATAAGTATTTAGAAATTGTTGACAGTTTAAGAAATTTCTTAAGTTACACTTTAGGATTATTTTTAACCTAAGAATATTATTTAGAACTTGAACTTTAGGATTTTTCACTTAAGTATTTAGAAATTGTAGATGCTTTAAGAAATTTCTTAAGTTACACTTTAGGATTATTTTTAACTTAAGAATATAATTTAAAACTTGAACTTTAGAATTTTCACTCAAGTATTTAGAAATTGTTGATACTTTAGGGATTTCTAAAATTACACTTTAGGATTATTTTTAACTTAAGAATATAATTTAGACCTTGAACTTTAGGATTTTTCACTTAAGTATTTAGAAATTGTTGATATTTTAAGAAATTTCTTAAGTTACACTTTAGAATTATTTTTAACTTAAGAATATAATTTAGAACTTGAACTTTAGGATTTTTCACTTAAGTATTTAGAAATTGTAGATACTTTAAGATATTTCTTAAGTTACACTATAAGATTATTTTTAATTTAAAAATATAATTTAGAACTTGAACTTCAGGATTTTTCCGTTAAGTGTTTAGAAATTGTTGATACTTTAAGAAATTTCTTAAGTTACATTTTAGGATTATTTTTAACTTAAGAATGTAATTTAGAACTTGAAATTTTAGGATTTTTCACTTAAGTATTTAGAAATTGTTGATACTTTAAGAAATTTCATAAGTTACACTTTGTCACGACCCAAACCTAGGGCCTAGATGTGACACGACGAATGGGGACCTAAAGAGATCGCAAAAAAGCCTCGTAGTATATCATAAACACGTCCTTAGTTGCGGAAGCAAATTAAGATAAGTAAGTAATAGTAGATCATAAGGGAAGTGGGACTAAAGGAGTCTTTCATAATAGCATAGACATAAATGAGTCAAACTCATTAATACCATCATCTTAATATCCAACAACATCTCTACTAGTAGATGGTGCGGGGGCCAAGGCATCTCCTAAGCTCACTCTCATAGATAAGTATCCAAAAGTAAAAGATATAGTCTTAACATAAACATGAAAGAAGATAGATATTGTCCCCAGATATGAGGACTCACCTAAAGCTAACTTCAATGATCTGGCTAGCCACGCATAGGAGGAGGATCAATTGGAGCTCTGGTTCCTACATGGTGATATCATGTAGGCATAAAATATGCGTTAGTACTTCGAATACATTAAATATTCTGGGCGCAATGAAACAAGGATCATAAGCATATTAATCAAGATGCATAAGACAACAACAACAACAACATTACCCCAATGCCTCAAAGGCTCCCTCCCATTGCGGGGTAAGGGGGGTTTCAGATGTACGCAACCTGACCCTTATGTTTAAAAACATAGCGCGACTGTTTCTGGATAACCCATGATGAGCGTCGAAAGTTGCATTGACTAATTACTACTTCACAATTGAAAGAAGCGCAGACAGTTTAAAGAGCCATTTTTCTTATATATGAGCTCAATATGACATGTATAATCAGTGCTTTAGGATAAATCATACTTGAGAATAATCATACTTTCATAACTTGTTTAACACAATAAAGTGACATGAGTAGCTCATCCAAATACCTTGTTCTAGAGGGTGAGGAATATAGCTTAGGTTATAACCCCTTCTAGTAAGTATTAGTTAGTACATGAGGGTGGAGGTATAACATAGGTCATAATCCCTTCATATAGGAATAAGATGGTGCATAATATTAAATCGTACATGAGTGTGAAGCATACAACTTAGTTCATAACCCCTTCATGTAGGAACTAGGTAGTGCATAGTAATAAGTCGTACATGAGGGTGAGGCACACAACGTAGTTCATAAACCCTTCATGTAGATATTTGCTTTATACTAGAGGGTGAGACATACAACTTAGTTCATAACCCCTTCATGTAGGCACTAGGTAGTCATAGTAATAAGTCGTACATGAGAGTGAGGGACACAACATAGTTCATAACCCCTTCATGTAGACATTTGCCTTGTACAAGAGGGTGAGGCATATAACTCAGTTTATAACCCCTTCTAGTAGGTTTCACAATTCATGAGAGTAAAACATAGCATAAGAGCTCAATGACTCACTTGTAAATAATGCAAAACTTTTCATGAGCTCAACACATGCTTGGGAGCCCATAACTTATCATAAAATGCTTGTCTTGCAAATCATGCGATAACCTCTCATCACCATAAGATTCATAATCATGCAAACTTACTAAAACATGGTGAGTATACCTACATATTCTTAAAATCATAAAATTTAGGAGTATAGGATAAGAAGGAGTAAAATCAATTTTATTTTGAAGTTATTCAAATTAACCCACCAACATAGTAGTAAAACCCTCATTTGGGTGTCAGGAAGTCCACCTCAAAAATTTACCATCATTCATAATTTTATAGTTCACATCATGCATAGCCTCAATAGGTATAAATAAACTTATGGAATAAGCTTCAATAGATATTCGTGCATATATAATCAATACTTGAAAAATTCAATCTCAAATCACGTTTATAATGCATAATAAAGTTTACCCATAATATATCCAATATTTAAAATCATGAAATTTGATAAAGAGGGATGGTTTAGCTTCATGCGTGGAAGGGTTCCATGAATGAAACCCGCATACCTAAACTTGATAATTCTTGAAGAAAACTTGAGGAAGACTTAGAGCTTGGATTGGGTCCTTGAATTCCAAAGTGTGCCCTTGAGATTCTTGAAATTGAATGGTTATTGGATAATGTTCTTGAGAGGATTTGAGAGTGTTTGTGGGTTCTAAGGATGAAAAATGACTAAAGAAGGAGGGTTTCACGTTTAAATGGGCATTGGGTTATTAGGATTTTTTCAGTTTGGCGGGATATTATAAAAGATTTGTTGAAGGATTTTCTTCCATTGCCTCTCCTTTAACTAAGATGACCTTAAAAAAGGTTAAATTTCATTGGTTTGATGAACGATCATGATCTTGAGCTAGTAGCCTGTAACACCTCATATGCGACTTAGGAATGTCCTTATGGTGTATTTCTTGGATATCATAAAACCATGCGTTATTTTGCAAATCCGACTTCAAATTCTATTTTAGAAGGAAAAATTATTTAGGAAAAGGGTCACCTTTGATTTTTAAGTCAATCGTAATTTTTTGGTTGATTTTGCCTTAGCTAGAAGACTGTGCAACCTATTCGCGTCACGAAGTTGTTCCCAGATAGTAAAAAAATATCTAAAATTCTTTCTTAGGCCAAAATGGGAGAAAATTGAACTTTGTGCATAAATGTATTATGTAGAACCCTAGGCGCGACGCACCTCAGTTCCGTCTCTGTTCCCTCACCATTCAAAATTTTCCAAACATTTTCTATTTTAAGTGATGGCAATTGGATCATAACCTAACACCATTATAGAAGAGATTCCTCAAACATTCAACTATTTCTATCCCTAATTCACTCTCGAGCACTCCCAAAATCCTCTCGAATACTCCCCAAAATCCATCATCCAATTCCAAGATTATCGAGGGATCTCATTGAAGTTTAAGCATTAACATGGTTGCTTCAAGAATCCTTCAACAAATTCTAAGGAATTAAGATAGGTGGGTCTTCAGCCATGAGTTCTTCCACCCATGAATTCGAAGCCCAACTCTCCTTTTTAATCATGATTTCAAGGCTTGATACTTTATAGGCACTTCCTATTATTAATTATGCGCATGATTTAAGTATGATTTTTCATGTATTGGCTTGATTATACACAAATAATTATCAAGGGTTTATCCTATGAGTTGATTTATTGCTATTAATTTTATGCATGATATACTGCTATGAAAACTATGGAAGGTTATAAATTTTGAGGTAAATTTCATGATACCCAAACTAAGGGTTTTGCCAAGATGATGGTGGATTATTCTGAATGCTTTCTAAATAATTTTGTTTTACTTCCTTCTTATCCCATACTCTTGAATTTCAAGCTTTTAAGATTATATACATATTACCCTCTATGTTTTGACTAAAGTTATGAGACAAACTTTTTATGATGATGAATGACTTATTGCAAGACATGCAAGTTATGGATGTTGTGATTGTTGAAAGGCAAAAAAGAATGTTATATGAATAATATAAAGCCCTTCTTTGATGCTATGATGTGATGATTTTGAGAAGATACTCTTACGGTGATACTATGAATTATGACATAATGTATGATATGACTATGCGTAAGATTTAAGTATTCTGTAGGATGTTTAGTTAGCACTAAGAGGACCTTGGTTGGTTGCAATTGTCACTTAACTATGTTGCCATCGTAGTTCTTTGATTTTCTTGTTGTATGCTTAACCAAAAAGGTTAGTTCCCCATAAGGTACATACATAAATAATGGCCGAAAAGGGTAGATTCCCGTAAGGCATCTTACCATATGAATTAACCGGAAGGGATCGAGTTCCTGTAAGTTTCCTATCATATAAATTAAGCAAAATAGGTAAAGTTCTCGTAAGGAATTTATGATACTCGCTATCCAAAATGTGGAAGTTCCCCTAAGCTAAGTGATGGCTTACCTTGGCAAAGTAGACCAGTTCTTGTCTTGTGTGGAGAAAACATCAAGATTCTATATAGTAGCTCACGTGGTCTTATTTATCAATTATGGTCACTTTCCATATATATATATATATATATGCTATCTTATGAGATTTGATGATCCTCCATGCATGATTTGACTAAGGCATTATCATTCATGTCATATTCAGCTTATATTTTTTGTATATGATTATGCATCTTGATTATTGTAGCTTATGTTCTCTTGTTGCATTGAATCCGACATGCTTAGAACATTCTAAGTACTAAGATATCTTTTTGCCTACATGATCTAGCCATACAGGGATATGACTTCTATTCATCAACCTCCTCATGGCTAGTAGGTTGGTTTGAAGATTTGCAATTGGTAAGTCCTCCACCTTGGGGACAATAACCACTTTGTTCATGGTTACGTTAAGACTTGTTTACTTTAGATATAGACTTTTGAAAGTGAGCCTGGGAGATGTCTTGTCCCCCTTTCCACTCATATATAGAGGTGTTGTTGGATATTGTGAAGTGTTTGACTCTTATGATGCTATGTATTTGTGGAGATTTCCTTTAGTCCCTTTTCCTTATATGTTGTTGCTTGATGTTGATGGGATGTGATGATTGTTCTAAGTTCCTACTCCCCATAGCTTGAGTATTTACCCTACCCATAGACTTTGATTGTGATTGGATGATGGAATTTCCTGTTCTCTTTCAATCCCCATCACTTCAATCCAAAGCCCCGATCGCCCTTAGTGTTAAATTGCATGATGTTTGATTTATGCTTCCGCAAATAAGGATGTGCTTACATATGCCATGATTCTTGTTTAGGGTACCCTTGGGTTCCCTAATTACAGTGTCACACCTGGCCCTAGGCTTGGGTCATGACATAACCATTGTATTTGAATTAATGATTTGATGGCATTATCTTTATGGAGATCATGTTGACATATTCACGAACCACAAGTTTTTACAATATGTGTTTAACCAAAGGGATTTGAACCTAAGTCAAAGGATGTTGTCGGAGTTCCTAAAGGATTATAACATGAGTGTGACATGTCACCTCGACAAAGCAAATATTATGGCTGATGAATTAAGTAGAAAATCTATGGGCAACATTGCATATATTGAGAATGGGAAAAGAGAGTTAGTCAAAGAAGTTCCCCATTTATCTCGGTTCGGTGTAAGGATAGATGGCTTGAACAATGGTAGTATACTTGTGTGAACCAACACTGAATCATCTGTGGTAGTGGAGGTTAAATCAAAACAAAACAGGGATCCTGCTTTGGTTTAATTGAAGAAGTTGCTGGTTGACAAGAAGGTTAAGTCCTTCTCACAACAGGGAGATGGAGTACTTTGTTACCAAGGGTGGCTGCATGTCTCTAATATAGATGGCCTAAGGGAAAAGATACTTGACAAGGGTCATAACTGTTAGCATTCTATCCATTTGGGATTCACCAAATATATAGAGATTTAAGAGAAGTGTATTGGTGGAATGACATGAAGAAAGACATAAAAAGGTGTGTGATGAGGTGTTTAAATTTTTAACAAATGAAGGTGGGACACCGAAGATCAAGTGGCTTGGACCAAGACAATGAGATACCTATATGGAAATGGAAGAAAGTTAACATGGATATAATTTTGGGTTTGACAAAGACTCGAAAGCAATTTGAATCAATATGGGCGATTGTGGATAGACTGATGAAAACAACCCACTTTTTGCCGGGGAAGACTTCCTATGGCACCGAAGACTATTCTAGGGTCTACATCCAAGAATTGATAAGGTTTCATGTAGTTGCATCGTTCATAACACTAGATCATGATACTCAATCTACTTTTCATTTTTTGAAGTCTTTCTATAAGGTCCTTGGTACAATGGTCAAGCTAAGTACCACATTTTTTCCTCAAATAGATGATCAATCCAAAAAGACAATTCAAATTTTGCAAGATATGTTGAGGGCATATGCATTTGATTTCAAAGGTTGTTGAGATGATCATCTACCTCTTTTTTGAATCTGCTTACAACAATAGTTTCAGTTCAAGCATTGTGATGGCACCAATTAAAGCTTTGTATGGTAGATAGTGTCGATCACCAGAGGGATGGTTCAAATTTTGAAAGATGACTTTGATTGGACTTTATTTGGTACTCGATGATATGTAGAAAGTAATGGTCATAAGCGGAAGGTTAATGGCTGCCCAAAGTTATATTAAGTCATATGACGATGTTAGAATAATAGACCTCGAGTTTCGTGAAGGTTATTGGGTCCATTTGAAGATTTCACCTATGAAAAGTATAATGCATTATGACAAAAAAAATTCAAATTGAGATCTAGATTTATTGGACCTTACAAGATTGTAAGGCATATTGGAAAGGTGGTCTATGAGCTAGATTTATTGATAAAGTTAGCTATGGTTCACCAAATGTTTACTTATTAGTCGCTCTTTTTGTTCCCTTTCTTTTCCTTTCATTTTTTCCATATCTAGTTTATTCTGCTTGTGGGTTTTTTGAGAGGAGGGTTCCCAAGAAATATCCTCTCTACCTCTATTAGGTAGTAGTAAGGTCTACGTACATTCTACTCTCCCTAGACCCCACTTGTGAGATTCCACTGGGTATGTTGTTGTTTTTGTATTAAAGGATATGATGATTGAGAAGAATTCGACTTATGAAGAAGCAACAATTGGGGTTTTGGACTAGCAACTGAAGAGATTGAGAAATAAGAAAGTTACATCGATCAGTGATTATGGAGGAACCAATAAGTTGAGGGTGTTGCTTGGGATGCAGAGGCGATCATGATGAAATGATACCCTTACCTCGTTTTTTTTTTCTATTCAAGTCTAAGGTACCTAAATACGAACTATTCTATCAAATTCTTATAAATTCATTTTCCTTGTCATTTACATGTATGCATAATCATGGGACTATTTTTAAATCATGTTTAATATATTAGTTTGATGATTTTATGACAATGATATTTAAGTTGCATTTTTAAATTCATGATGGATTGTTTGTTATGTTTCTATTCTACTAAAGTTTTGTTTTGTTTCATTCAAGGATGAATGATCTCAAAAGGGGGGGATATTGTAACACCCTGTCTGTAGAAAAGTTTGGACGAATGGTAAGGTTACAGAAAAATTCTAACAAAACAGAAATTACAAACCCATTGACTGCTCATTGATTGAATGATAGGCTGTAGACAAGTTTGGTGTTTGAGGCCAAGAGATGATGAAAGTTAGAAAAAACGGAAAGCCATTGGACAATGGACTCTATAAGTTATACTTTGGAATACATATCATAAATGCAATCGTGAATAGAATCCTGAAGGAAGAAATATTTTCCAAGGCTTGAAAGATTCTACGAGTGGGGATTATGGTCCATAAATTGAACTAGGAAATATAGTATAGTCTGGTAGTTTGAATCTACAAATTCCAATAGCCTGATTTTGGAACCATCAAAAGTATTAAGCCCAAGTATAACTCATAAAAGGAAGTACTTTTCATAAATTATGTCTCCTAAAATTATGTTTAGAGGATGTTCTCAGAAACCAATTTTCAATAGCATGAAACCTCAAAGTACGAGTCTTGCTTCAATCTATGACTCATAGATTATGTTTATAGATAGGTCTAGTAGAATTTTATTGAAAGGCTTTTTGGCCATTTCTAACCATTTAACTACTAAACTATGCAATTTTGACCTTATTATCCAACTTAAACACCTTAGATCATACAAAACCTATTCTTAAAATCATTCTAACTCGTTCACTCTCAAATCAATCTCAAAATTTCAAAGTTTTCACCCTCTATCAAGGACTCCAATGAATCTAAGGATTCAATCTATAGGTCATGGTCACTTAAGCTATGTAGGAATTTATTCATGGACTAGAATCATTCATGGAGCCTAAATTCTAAACTCTTTTTCATTAAGTTCATGCATGGATTTCTATGGGTTTTCATGATTTGATTTCAAATGCTTGGATTATGATTATTTCATTTAATTATAAATGAAATATGATGAATTACATGAACGCTATGATTTCCAATTGAATTCAAGTAATTTAAAGTATATGATGATTATGACTTGTTAAATAAATATAGATGTAAGGACCCGGATCTCATGAAACTTTATTGATGCTTAAAATCATTTTTAGAGGTGTGTGACCCATGGGGCATGCTTATGTATGGCATTGTATAACTTAAGAAGGGATTTTAGGCTTGATGACTCTCCAAGGTGCCTCCCATGGCCTTGGTCCTCACCATCGGCCATGGAAGGGGCCCTTGGTAGGTGCCCCAGCCTTCCTGCTGAGAAATTGTATTAGGCAGCCACCAAGAGGCCCTACATGGGCCGTACAACCTATCATGACTTGCGGTAGGGTCTTGTGTTGCCTATCTTGAGCCGTGGTGAGGTATTTCATGAATCCCTTGTCCTAAAATATGGTCTAAGTATAAAATTACCATCTTGGAACTTGGGTCATTTGTACGGACTGTTGTATAATAAGTTTACCTTTGAATGAACTATGAAATCTCCATTGGAAACATCCTTGATTTGAAATTTCACTATGTGTCTAAAGATCCTTAGCACGGACCCTTGTACGGTCTGCGGTACTATGAACAAGCCATGGTGCTCTTTCGCGAGCCACCTAGGCACTCTTTAGTGCTTGTTTCATTAATAACTTTCTCATAATTTTGGTGATTTCTAAGGGTCATTTGTCACTTTATAACCTATCTTAAACCCCTAAAAGTACCTATACTCCTTCATTCTTACACAAATTCATTCATAATACTTAGAACATTCAAAGTCTCTCTTCTAAGAACTCCTCTCAAGTGTTCCACTGGAGATTCAACTTAGAGCTAGGGAGGGTCTTTTTCTCAAATCAATTTATTCTTAATTCGTCTAGATATCTAAGGTACTTCCCACATGGTCCATTTCAACCATGAAGACCCCAAAAACTTCTTACTTCTTAAATTATTGATTTCAAGCTTACTTTGAATATGAGTCTTTTAAATAAATATTGATTTGATCTAATTTGAGATAGGGATTATGTTTAATTGATATTTTAGAAGTGATTTAAGCTCTAATATATTGAATTGCATTGCTACTATGAAGATTTAAATATGCATGTCCCTTTTAAATATTGAATTTAGGCATGGGTAATGCAAGTATGCTTTGATTGTGAATTTCTTAATGGATTTATATTTGATTTCATCTTTTAGTGTTCATTTTAAATGACACTCTATTGCCCATGCTATTGTCTCATCATTCAAGTAATATGCATATACGAACATTGATTTTCCTAAAGTTTATAATGTGGGTTAAGACCTAAAATTATGTTGATGAATATGACTTTAAGGAAAATATGGTTATAACATGATATATGATCACATAATGTCTATGCTATGGTTCTTTGAGAAATTGTGGGTGGTTACATTGCATGTACAAGTATGAATGAGCTATTCCTATACATGAAAGTACAACAAGAAGTATGATTTGGTATTTTTTCCCATGTAAGAATGATTATGAAGTATGTTTGGCCTTTAAGCCTAAGCATGAATGTAAATGATTTGAAAGATCTATGCCTCATTTTCAAGCATATATATATATATATTTGTATGTATATTAATTCTTGTAAGATGATGACTTAACACCAAGTGGACTTATGTGGGGGGACTATATCCAAGGATTCTGTCACTAAGTCCACTAGCTATGTGCTAAACATAGATTCATGTTATGCCCCTTTATGGATGGTTATGTTATGATGATGAAAAATCTTTACCCAAATGGGGACTAGTAAGGTACAGTTGTTTTTCTGAAATAGGAGGCCCATAAGGAGAAGTATGGACTACCTTTGGCAAGTAGACCACCCTTTCTTTGATGTTGGGTGTACATTGATATTCCAATTAATAGCTCACTTGGTCTCTCTTATGTGTGGCTTGAGGTCACATCCCCACTGTGTTTAAAGTATTATGGAATTTCATGCATCATAGATTTCATGACATATTGATATATTACTCTTCTTGTATATACTTCTCTCTATATATGTACCTTGTCATCTAATATTAAATGTTGGTTTAATAAGTTCATATGCATTGCATGGCCGCGTATTTAGTACATTCAAACGTACTAACACATCATTGCCTACATGATCTAACCATGTAGGGATCAAAGATTATCTTCATCCACCCCTCGATGGCTAGCTTGGATTGTGAGAGTTGCTTGTGGTGAGTCCTATCATTCAAGGACAAGCCACCTTCTATCTACCCATTATACTATTTTCTCTTATCCCTTCACTTTAAGGGTGAGTCCTAGACATGTCTTGGCCCCTATTCTATTGCATGACTTAGAGGCATTGTTGGACATCATGTAAAATCTTTGTATGGGCTTGTGTTATGTTATGCTAATTTCTATGGAGATTATGATTATGGCTATTTCTTGATGTTGATGATATGATGATATGTTCATAATGAGATGTGGAAATATGGAAAGTCGTAAGTCACTTCTATTCTCATAGCGTGAGTCATACTTACTTGTTCCTTAGTTCTTATATGCTATGTGTTATGTGAATCTTGTAAATTGATGTCACCCAAGTTACACTCCTTTTAGAGGATAACGCGGTCATTGTCAAGATATAAACCTAAACAAGGTTAGGGTCGAACACAAGGGAATACATAGAGTCAAAGAAAATTCATCGATAAGCAATTCAAGTAATTAACCAATTCAATTCCCTAAGGGGGAGGGGGTTGCAATGTTCAATAAGTAAATAAACTAACTAACTACCAAACAACAAATAAACAAGGATATAGTGTTCCCCATGATTCCCCTACTTAGTATCCTCAGATAAACAAATTCAAATTTCTTTATAGCATGCAGGATGGTAACTTAAGTTCACCAAACCCTTTGGTCCAAGTGAGAGGTGAATTACACTATGTGACTTGGCCCATCTCCATACTGTGCAATACTAACCATTACCTATAGTCCCTGTCAACCTCTCCTTGGTCTAGTTCAGTTGATTACACGAGAACATATCGTCAAATCCTGTTAATCAATCTCTTTTCCTATTTATTACCACCTGGATCCAGAAGGTAACACTAGCCAAGTTCTAATGTTGGCCACCACTAGAAAACTTGCAAAACAAATATAATTGATTAATACATGCAAATACCCGATCAAAGAATTGCAAAATATCCCGGTCTACTTTGTTAGATCTTCATGGTTCCCACAACCCTAGTTGTGGATTTAGCTACTCATGCTATGGGTAGGTGAAGAAATTATGAATTGAGAAACATAATTAAACACTTACCCAATTGAATTGAGAATCAAGCAAATCCAATATTGATTGAGAATCACAAGATGTGAGATCAAATTAATTCACAAGTGTCTTTTCCTCCAAAATTGAGGTCTCTAAGTACAAAACCTTAAATGTACTCTCTAATGATGTTCTCCACTGTACTCCCCCATAAATTAACCTAAAAAGTGTTATTTATAATAATTATAATTAAGTCATTAAAAAATAGAAAAATTGGTCGGCGAGTTTCTAGTAAAGGTCCTTACGACTCGTAAAGTGATTTATAATTTGTAGTCGAGGTCTCATATTCATCTCTTGAGATCTTGGGCTTCACTTCTACGAATACACTTTACGAATCATAGACTGATTTACAACTTGTACTTCAGACTCATAGGCTTCAATTGCTTTAACTCATCCCTCTTGGGAAATCTTCACAAAACCTATCTATATGACTCATAGAATGCCCTACGAGTCATATAGAGGTTTCGTGGTCTTGAACTTTAGATCTCAACCTTCACTGGAATTTGTCATAATACTACCTCTATGACCCATAGACTACTCTACGACTCATAGAGGTCTCGTACATCTCTAAAAACCAGAAAACTTTGCAATTTTGTCCCAAAGTCATGCCAACCTGCTTTCCTGCAAAACTAAACACAAAAACACATAAAAAGAACAAATGTCACATTAAGAATACACAAAATCCTAAGGTTTAAACATCAAATATGCTGTATTTTGATAGCACATCAACACCCTTAGCTTAAAATTATTGCTTGTACTCAAGTGACGACTCAATATATATAGACAATATGGAAACACACCGACCTCAACCCAATGGCATATATCACATACAATTCAACTCTGGTACCCACACCAACTTTTGAAAACAAGATCAGATAGCTATTTACCAAACCAAAAATACTAGTGCATTTGACAACACAACTATGACAAGCAAGGGAATATCAACAGTCCATAATCACTGAATAAGTCAAATGCTAACAATGCAATGCAAGTGCCCTCATAGAAAAAAGTTCCACTTTGACACTCAATGATGATTACAAATTTAGCTTTGGGACTGTGCAAACACACTCACTCTCACAAAGATGTTTATGCATATTGACTAGTACCATAGGCTTGCTCCTATACTCATGACTCAGACTTTCAACTAACTAGACTAGGATCACTTTAGGACTTTCTAGGCTTGTAGCGCAGTTCAATGGACTTTGGTATGACATTTTTGAAAATTAATGACTGAAGGCCATCCTTGAACAACATTTTTCATCACTTTCATCTTACCAACTCTAATATTTTCACTTCATTCTCCCCTTTTCCACATTCAAGCTTTTTCGGGTGTTTCTTCTCTTTTTTCAGCCTTTGACTCATTTTTACACTTCATTTTGCTTTTTAACCTCAATGTAAGACATCTTTTTCTTTTTCTTTCACCTGATACATGATTTTCTTCCTTTTTTCCTCCTCAATCCCAACTCATGACCTTAATTTTGTGATTTTACCCCTACGCTGGTCACCCTCAACTTAGGTTTTTAGCCTATATTGAAGTACACAATATCTATTCCCCGGACCAGGGTCACTTTTAGTAGCCACCCTCAACTTAGGCTTTTTACCTCAACCAAGTTTCACAATGCTCAAGGATAGGCCAGGGCTAATCGCAAGCTTTTTCAATAGACAAGGTTAGGCTAATTAGGTGTTTTTGAAAGAATTGGTACATGTATGGCTCAAATATTTAGAACAAGAGATAAAACATCATTTGGTTGGTCAGTTTTAGGGTAAAGTGGACTAATTAAAGAACAAAGGCCTAAGGCCTCATCCTAATCCATTTAATTTACAATCTGGCTTAGAGTAACAGGGCAAGTTCTGAATTAGCACAAAAAACATGAATCTAGCAAAATAAGCTCACACTCACATGACATTGTACACAATATCAAATAGAAACTCACAGATCATGCTTTGTATCTCAAATTACCCTCAATTATCAGAAAAACTATCGCCAAACACCCAAATATGCATGGTTTTCATTTAACTACTCATCAAAAATATTTGGTGGCTACCATTTTTCAAAACAAAACATACAAATGCTATATGCTATAAGTATTAGTACTATATGCTACAAATATTTTCTAAACATCCTAAATGTCCTGGTTCAATAGAAATTACATATCCACGAGAAAAAAGAACACAAACAAGAAAACCTCCGAATCAAAATTTGGGGTAGTTATGGACCATAAGCTACTCAAACTTCACTAAGGCCCATAATTACCTACAACCCATCGAAAAAGATATGCATTGTCCCCAATGCACTAAATTAAGCAAAGATAGAATAAGTAGGGGTCAAAAACAAACCTGGGCGCCTAAGCGCCAGTTTCAGGCTGATTCTTGCCACTCTCTCCCTACTAGGTAGTCTCCTCAGCTGTAATATTTATTTGGAGGGGCCAATACCCCTCACCATATCATGCTTATAAGCTAGCCTCTTCTCTTCATCGTGTCTTGATGTTTTCAAGGCTAGCTTGAGATTGTCCTTCCCATCTGCTGAGATCTTTGCACATACATTTCTCTCCTCTAGCTTATCACCCACTAGGGGTGTCTTCCTGTTGGAACACTGTGTAGGTTTCTCGGAGGCAAATAGATCAAATAGCGGTGCTACAAATATCATCTTTAGTAGTATAACTAGCACTGGAAGTCATGATGTCATGCCATCCCTAAGCTTGATGATCTCCTGACGTACAACTGACAAATTTGAAGGCTGGGCCTCGCTAACTCTTTTATACCCGCTCCTTAAAGGCATTGGCGCAGGAATCCACTCTAGAAAAACTCTCCTGAATAGTGGAAATAGTGAATGCCCGGCTCCGCTCCTCTAAGTCTGCAATGTTCTGCCAGACCTATGGCCTAAGCTGCTGAATAAGTTGAGACAACTGGGCCTCAGTACGTGATAACCATTACACCATGGGTTGAATAGAAGCGATAGACACACAGACCATGCCTGCTATAGAAGGCTGTGAATGGCCTCCGGTGTAGGAGCAGCTGTAGTACGCATACTCTCAATATCGACTGCCTCTGGCTGTTTCGGTCTCCCTTTTGATAGTAGCAGCACTAGTAGTAGTGGCTGTCGTTGAACCCTCAGGTAGTGGCTTTAGGGCAAATACCTCTACCACAGGAGGAAGTTGTTCCCTCTGAAGTGCCATCGGGTTCTCATCAACCTTTATCAGGCTGGCTTCTAAGGTATGCTGGGCCTTGACTAGCAGGTCTAGATGATGAAAGATCTCCACCTTAGACTCAAGATAGAACCTGTAGATTAAAATGGGAAATGGGATGGAGGTGGCCCTCTTTAGTGCGTACTCATGTATCTGCTCTTCTCTGAGTCAGGCCCAATCAATGTTGTAGCCAGCCAATATGCTGGCGACTAATACCACACGCTCTGGCGTAAGTGTATTATTTGCTAAGGTTGGTTGGATGCGTGATCTAACCACTGGCGGGGAAAGAGAGTGAATCCTTAACAATCAGCTCGATGTGGGTGGTGACCCAAGCAGGCTCTGGACCCTAGCAGGCTCTGGACCTTGCTCTGCAATATAAATGGCCACCCATCTCAAAAGTGAGGTCCTATGTATCTAATCCTTCATGATCAACGAGTTCTTGGCCTGCCCCAATTGGTAGTCAAACTCTGTTGTAGATTTGGGGGCAGATACTTGAGACAAAAAAGTGTACAACAGATTAACTCCTCATAAATGCCGACCTGCCAAACTCTCACATATACCTCTATCAATTTGGTTTGAGTGATAGGTCTCTTACCCTTGGGAAGACTGATCTAGTTTGTGGCTGTGTAAGATGAATAAAACTCCCATACTAGAATCGAGTAATATCGTCCAAGTGATTCCATTAGCCATGTGAGCCATAACGTATAATCATGTCCTTCAGACCTAGGAAATGACTTAGTCCATCAACAATCACCCGAGGCTCCTCATATATAGAATGGGTAGGCTTGCCCCGCCCTTTTTGGCTACATGCCCTCCAAAAATATAGCCTCCATACCCTTGATGTACCACTAATGAGTACTATCATCCAATATTGATGAAGAATATGGTGTGACGGAGGACTCAGTATCTCCTCTGTCCTCGGAGCCTTCGTCAAAACTAGAATCCTCTCTAGATCTAGTTATCTGGGGCATGCTGCTCCCAGTCTCTTCACTACCTTCCTCTTCAGTCACGGAAGGACTATCAGCTGAGCCTGAGTACGTGCAACTTTGGTCTATGGTACCTCAGCCTTAGGGTCTGATGAGACATCGTTGATCTCTAGTGACCCACTGGGCTAAAGGTTCCACTCATCATCAGCAGGTTCATCAATGATCTTTCTTCTAAAGGCCTCGATCTTCGAGTGATTTCCTTTCGGGGCCATAGTATTTGAAAAATAAATATAAAAGAACCATAATTAGCCCCAAGAATCAAGAAATAAAAAGCAGAAACTTAATTGAATCAGTTGCAGGAGGGATCTACGGGAGGCCCTTTACGAGTGATAGTGAGCACTATGAGTCATAAAATGCTCTCCTAGACTAGTTCTTCAGAACAATAATGATCACTGGAAAATTGTATGAGCCCTAGGTACGACTCATCAATTTGTTTATGAGTCATAAACTAGGTTTGTATAAAATTCTAGAGAGTAATTGAAAATAGGCAAGGATCTACTATACCTATCTACGAGTCGTAAATCGTTTGATGAATACTCAGATCATCAAGTGTCTGGAATTACCCATGTTATGACTCATAGATTCATCTACTATTAGTAAAATACTCTCATGAACAAGAAATTTCAGATACCTAATTTTTCTAAGTCCATCATACAGACTCTACGGACATATTCAACACTTAATAAACAACATCGAAGCAGGTATATGAGTAACCAATCATGATAAGCACGTAATAACTAATGCCTCATGATAATTTGACAAATATTCACTCTATCAAAAAATGAATAAGCATGGAAGAACTTATATTTCTGACTCTTCTTATTTGACTCACGCAACATCCTCTGCTCATGCCAATATCTACCAACTCACAATCATAAATCATGCAATATCAACCAATCAAGCATGGACGGTGATTCGATAGGCATAATATTCTGCAATCAATCATGTCACAATTTTACAATCCTGGACTAAAACATTCAATTTCAATTAAAGACAACCCTAAATTTACAGTCATCATTCAAATTCAACAAGAAATTCATGCTTAGAGATCAGACCTACCACAATCATCACATCAAGCAATTAAGAATAATGTAAATTTTAACATTAGAACTAAATAGAGAAACTTACCAAGAATAGTGATGAACTTGAATAAGAAAGAGAAGGTGAAAGATGAAAACCCTAGGTGCTGGAAAATCACGCAGGAAAATGGGTTTGATCACCGAAAAGTTATCAAAAAATAGAGTGAAATGGAAATTTTTGGGAAATTTTGATCAATTAGGTCAAAAGTGGGGTCAAAATAATTTGACCTCTCTTTTATACCTTTACCAGGTCAATGGTTAAAATTAATGAGCTTGGGTCTATGAAACCCCGACTATGAGTCGTAGATAGATCTACAACTCGTAGGTTCTAGTCTCGTAGACTTCTCAACACTTAGAAAATTTTTAGAAACGTACCTGAGTTCCACGATCCCCATTCACGACCCATAGTTTTATCTATGATTCATAAAATTGTCTTGTGGGTTGAGTACACACTATTCATGCTCACTGATATTCTCTGCGAAATGGGTTTACGAGTCGCAAAGTGCAATATGACTCATAAGTACAGTTGTAGAATCTGAACCTAATGTTTTTCTTAGCCAATTTGTTGACTTAGTCCTGTACCTGCATACTCTTCATGAAATAGACAATTACCCAAAATGCAACTAACCCATTATTAAAAATAGCAATCAAAAAACAACAAAACAACTAACTATGAATTCATAAACTAAACAATGAACCTGTAACTATGCAATAACAACAAAAACCTTGGGTTGCCTCCCAAGTAGAGCCTGATTAGTTATCGCGGCATGACTTAGACAAATTGACTACTACACTTCACCATAGCCAAAACCTCACTCTTGAGTTCATCTGGATACTTCATGGACTGATGGATGTCGAAGACAACTTCTTCATCATTCAATCTAAACCTGAATCGACCCAATTCTCTATCCACTAGACCTCGTCCCGTGGCCAAGAATGACCTTACCAAGATGATTTGAACTTTGAAATCAACCTCACAGTCTAGGATCACAAAATATGCAGGGGATATGAATTTTTTTACATTAACAAGCGCATCATAAAGTATCCCCATAGGTTTCTTCACCGTTCTATCCACAATTAATAGTAGCATGTTAGTAGGAGTAGGGGCTCCCAATCCAATCTTCTTATAAACCACAAGAGGCATCAAATTGATACTAGTACCCAAATCACATAGTGCCCTTGTGAACTCCATATCAGCTATAGTTCAAATGTATGGTGAAAGAACCTGGGCGCTATTGAGCTAAGGACTTAGCAGTGATGAAACTGCAATGTTGAAGCTCTTGAAAAAGCTCCTGACTAATAGTGCACTTCTTGTTAATCAAGTCCTTCACATACTTGGCATAGCCCGACATTTTATCCAATGCTTCAATAACAGGGATGTTGATGGATAGTTGCTTAAGTATGGAGAGAAAGTGCTTAAACTTGCCTTCCTCCTCCCTCTCTTTGAGTCTTTGAGGCATAGGAGGAGGAGGCCTTAGGACAAGCTTATACTTCTATGGAACTTTAGTTACCTCACTCACCCCATCTTTGACACAATCATGTCCTTCAACCACATCCTTATCTGTAACTATCTTCTCACAAACATCGTGTACCTCAACCAGCATAGGAGGATCAATGGTACTCTTGCCACCCCTAGTAGTAACCACCATGTATTGATTCAACTGAGTTGTCACTAGGCCAAATTGTTGCTCAAACTGTTTAATAGCCACAGAATGAGATTCTATATTTAGATTAATACTTGAAATGTCAGATTTCATGCCCTTTATAGTTCCACCTTTTGTCTCAGCCTTCTTCAACAAGTGACCAAACATTTCCTCATTTCTGGAATTGCTTGTACATGTGTCTCGGTTATATGGTGGCATACATGGATCATTTCTGAAACCATCTCTTTTGCCCTAATCTGCTTTAGGACCCTTGTTCCTATCATAATAACCGCCTTAGTTGTCTCTGTAAGCTCTATCACTACCATAGTTCTACCTTGGTTTCCTTGACCTTGGCGCCAATAGTCCTGATTGGACCCTTAGACGTTGGTCCGAAAACCCCCATCTGATCATTCATAAAACAAGAAACCTCCTCAAAATAAGCTCCTTGTACATGAGTGTGCATGGACTTTGGTGTACTACCATATTACTCTTTCTTGGTTTTTCTTGATAACCACATCTATTCTCGTGCGAGCTGAGCAAGTTGTTGCATAATCGCCTCATTAATTTTGGCTTATTTTGAACCAACACTAACAACACATGAACTCCTTATAGAAGATTTATCATGTTACCCCCATACACGATTCATCTTGACCATTTGCTCCATATGCTCGGCAATCCTTGCAAATGGTTGATCTAGAAACATAACCCCCATAATAGTATCAATACATGCTTGACTATTCTCATTGAGGGCACGGTTGAAGATCTCCACCCAAGGCATCATCAACTATCTTGTGGTCAGGGATGCTCCTCAAACGCTTAGTAAACCACTCCCAAGTAGTGCTAATTAAATCACCATGAAGTTGTTGAAAGTTATACATCTGGTCCTTCAATTTGAGCTTTTTCAATCTAGGCAAGTACCTCTCTAAAAAGGCTTTCTGCAAATCTGCCCAACTAGTGGTTGAACTTTGTGAGAGCTCAGATAGCCATAATGCAGCATTGCCCATAATGGGAAAACAAGAAGTCCCACAGTATCCATAAACAAATTCTGTGTCCCCATCACACTCTTACAAACAAATAAAACATTGTGCAAGAGGTTATGTGGATCCTTTGGTGGTAATCTTGTAGTAGCCCATGGTTCTACAGTATCTGAAATAACCTACTAGAAATTGTGAACTTTGTGTCAGCCGATAGTGGTGGCAGCATAATAGCCCCGGTCGTATCCATAGCCATGGGGTTCAACCTATACTGATTCCATTGGTGGTAAGCATTGGTGTCGAACTCCTGAGGTTGTGGAATGTCTCGAAAGGAGGTGGATTATCATTCCCATTATTTAGGTTCAAAGCTGTGTTGGCTACATTTTTGACATTTTCCTGGGCTATTCATCTGGTAGTTCATTGGATCTCTAGATCAAGTGGAGTTAAGGGATTGCCTTTACTTTGAGTGTTGGGTATACACTACTAGTATACCCTGCGAACTAACGAAAATAAGAACAGAAACAAAAACAAAAGTAAAATAAAGGAAAATAAGGATTAAACTCAAATTACTAAATGAATTAACTTAAGTCTAGCCATATTCCCTGGCAACAGTGCCAAAATCTTTGATGTCTCCTAAGTTACACCTCCTTTTAGAGGATAAAACAGTCATCATCAAGAAATTTAAGTAGAACCCAAGCGAATACATAGACTCAAAGAAAATTAGTCAATAAGAAATTTAAGTAATTAACCAACTCAATTCCCCAAAGGGAGGGGGTTTGCAATGTTTAATAAAAAATAAACTAACTAACTATCACAAGACACAACCAATAATGGAGACAACTAGGGTATAGTGTTTCCCATGATTTCCCAACTTAGTATCCCCAGATAAACAAATTCAAATCTTATGTACAACATGAAGGGCAGTAATCTAAGTTCACCAAACTCTTTGGTCCAAGTGAGAGATGAATTTCACTATGTGATTTGGCCCATCTCCATAGTGTGCAGTACTAACCATTACCTATAGTCTTAGTAAACCTCTCCTTGGTCTAGTTCAGTTGATTAGACGATAACACATCATTGAGTCCTGTTAATCAATCTCTTTTCCTATTCATTATCACCCGGATTAGGAAGGTAATGCTAGGCAAGTTCTAATATTGGCCACCACTAGAAAACATGCTAAGCGAAGAGAATTAATATATGTAGATGCCTAATCAAAGAATTGCAAAATATCCAGGTCTACTTAGTTAGATCTTCATAGTTCCCACAACCCTTGTTGTGATTTAGCTACTCATGCTATGGGTAGATGAAGAAATTATGAATCGAGAAAAAATGATCAAACACTTACCCAATTGAATTGAGAATCAAGAAAATCCAATATTTATTGAGAATCACAAGATGTAAGATCAAATTAATTTCACAAGTATCTTCTCCTCCAAAATTGAGGTCTCCAAGTACAAAACCCTAAAAGTACTCTCTAATGACGTTCTCTACTGTACTCCCCTGAAAATTAAAAAGAAGTATTATTTATAGTAATTACAATTAAGGCCTTCAAAAATAGAAAAACTTGTTGGAGACATTCTATGAAAGGCCCTTATGACTCATAGAGTGATTTATGAGTCTTATTTGGGATCTCGTATTCAGCTCTTGAGATCTTGTGCTTCACTTCTACGAATCTGTTTATGAGTTGTAAACTTATTTATGACTCTTAATTTAGACTCGTAAGCTTCAACTGCTTCAATTCATCCCTCTCTGAAAATCTTCACAAAACATATCAATACGACTCGTAAAATGCCTTACGACTCGTATAGAGGTCATGTGGTCTTGAAATTTTGATCTCAACCTTCACTGGAATTTGTCGCGAATCTACCTCTATGACCCGTAGACTGCTCTACAACCATAGAGGGTCTCGTAAATCTCCAGAAACCAGAAAACTCTGCAATTTTGCCCCAAAGTCATGCCAACTTGCTTTCCTGCAAAACTAAACACAAAAACACATAAAAAAACCACAAATGTCGCATTAAGAACACATAAAATCCTAAGTTTTAAGCATTAAATGTGCACTATTTTGACAACACATCATAAATACCTGTCACGACCCGAGCCTAGGGCCTAAAAGTAACATGGCAAATGGGAACCCTAGAGTCTTCAAACAAGCCTCATAGCATTTACATACACAACATTGGTTCGAAAGTGTGCAGTAAGACTAGAAACACATAATTCTAAGGGATGAAAAAGTATGACTCACACTATGAGGATGTCATAAGGACTGAAATTTGCATGGATTCACATAGCACAAAGCACATAAGAACTAAGGGGTGGGTAAGAATGACTCACACTATGGGCATATAAGGGACTTAGGACTTTCCACATTTCTACATCTCATCAACAATTTTTCAAGATCCCATCAACATTAATAGATAACCATAATCATAATCTCCATAAGCAAATAACATAACACATCACAATCTTGTACATAGCGTTTACATGATGTCCAACAATGCCTCTAAGTCATATAATAAGATGGGGCCAAGACATATCTCAAGCTACCCTCAGAGTATAGATGTAAGAGAATATAATAATAAGTAGATATGAGGTGGTTTGTCCTTGAATGATAGGACTCACCATGAGGAACTGTCATGAACTAAGTTAACTGTCAAGAGGTGGATGAAGATAGTCTCCGGTCCCTACATGATTAAATCATGTAGGCAAAAAGTATGTGTTAGTACGTTCGAATATACTAAGTATGTGGGCATGTAATATATATGAACTCCGTAAACCTACATTCAATGTTAGATGATAAGGTCACATATTTAAAAAGAGGTATATATACAAAGAAGAGTAATATATAAATATGCTATGAAATCCATTATGTATGAAATGCCATAATACTTTAACATAGTGGGAATGTTACATTAACCAACATCTCTAAATCATACAAGGTACTACATGAATTTGCCTGATGAAAGCCTCCCATTGAATGAGAGCAGACTACTTGCCAAAGGTAGTCTACACCACACCTTACAAGCTTATCTTTTTGGTGTGATGGCCACCTTCCTCACGAACTCATCTTTTTAAAAGGATTTCCATAACATCATCATATCATAATTATCCCTTAAAGGGGCATAAATATGAACCTACGCTGGTACGTAGTTATAAGACTTGGGTATTTGACCCATGGAGATGGTCCCCCTCCCATAATTCAGCTTGGTGCTAAGTCATCATCCCATAAGAATACATATACATATACTTGCTTTCATAAGAGGAATAAGTCTTTTCAAATCTTTTCAATGCATACTTAGGCTTAGAAGCAAAAGATACTTCATAATAATTCATACCTGCTAAAGAGTCAAATCATACTTCATGTCATACTATAATGCATAGGAATAACTAATTTATACTTGCACATTTGGTGTAAAGACCCGTAATTACTTAAAGATCCATATCATAGACATTATGTGATTACAAGTCATGTCATAAGCATACTTTCCTTAAAATCATAGTCATCAACATAACTAGGTCTTAACCTATATCATAATTTTAATGAAAATCAATGTTCATGTATGCATATGCCATAACTGATGAGAGAATAGCATGAGCCTTAGAGATTCATGCTTAAATCAACAATACACTATGAAATCCAAGTAAATCCATGAATATTTCACATTTAAACCATATATGAGACTACCCATGCCTAAATCAACATTTAAAATGGACATGCATATTCAAACCTTCATAATATCAACGTAATTCAATATATTAGGGCTTAGATCATTTTAAAAACATTAATTGAATAGAACACATATCTAAATTTATCAAAGCAACATTAATTTAAAAGACCCATATTCAAAGTAATCTTGAAATTCATCATATAAGAAGTAAGAAACCTTTGGCGGTCTTCATGGTAGAAAGGAGACCATGAATCAATCCCACTACCTTAGGTAATTTAGAAGAATGACGAAGAAATTAATTAGAGAAGAAGACCCTTCCTTGAGCTCCAAGTTAAATCTCCAATAGGAAACTTGAGTGGAGTTCTTAGAAGAGAATTTGAATATTCTAAGTGTAATGAATGAAATTGAATAAGAATGAAGGAGTATAGGTCTTTTTAGGGGTCTAGGATACATAGAAAGTCACAAATGACTCTTAGAAATAATCAAAATTATGAGAAAGCAATTAATGAAATGAACACTAAAAAGAGTCCATGTGGCCCGTGAAACGGCACCTCCGTACAACATACCACAGACTGTATAAGTGTCCATGGTAATGTTCTTCAGACACAGCCAATTTTTAGACTAAGGTCATTTCCACTGGTTATACAAGTGTCCATGGTAAGGTTCTTTAGACACTTAACCAATTTTCAGACTAAGGTTGTTTCCACTAGCTGTTCACAGTCCATACAAAGGTATAGTAACCATACAATGGTCCGTACAAACGACCCAAGTTCCGAGATGGTAATTTTATACTTGGGATGAGGGCTTCATGAAATACCTCACCATGGCTTATGGTGAGTTCCACAACCCACCACGATTAGTGGTGGCTTGCACGGCCCATGAAAAGGCCCTGTGGTGGCTACCTTAACCAAATTCTTAGCTTGAAGCCTGGGGATCCTACCAAGGGCCCCTTCCACGGACATTGGTGAGTACCACGGCTCTTGGGAGGTTCCTTCAAGAGCCACCAAGGCTCAAATCATTTCTTAAGAAATACAAAGCCACACATAATCATTTAACATGGGTCATACACCTTCGATAACTTAATTTAAGTTCCAATTAAGTCTTACAAGATCCGAGTCCTTACAATCCCTATCCATATGACGTCCCCATAGAGTGAGTCATACTTACCCGTCCCTTAGAACTATGTGTTTATATTCTAATTATACGCTTCTGAACTGATGATGTGTATGTGGATTCTATGAGGCTTGTTTGGGGACTCTTGGGTTTCTATTCGCTATGTCACTCCTAGGACCTAGGCCCGGATCGTGACAAGCTTAGTATCAGAGAACTAGGTTTACAAATAATCCTTGGAGTGCAACATGCCGTGTCGAGTAGAGTCCTATTCATGGGTGTGAAGTGCACCATACCTATGAGTGGGAGGTGATGTCGCTCAACTCAAATACTCAAAGGAAGCAAGGGAGATCGTCATTAGCATAATAACCCAACTTAGAGGTTGGGGTCGAATACCATTTTGAATCATAGTTCAAGATAGTAGTGACTCATTAGACTAAGCAATTGTAGGATCTGGGGGTTGCGAAAATTGAAAATAAGAATTGAACTACATGATATCTAATTAGTAATTTAATCAGGAAATAAGAAAAACATTAGGAATATGAAAATGTGGGAATCAATCTGCCAACTGGGTCTAAATATTTGATTAAATGAGTTGATAATGAGTGAACATGCTATATTGCTTGTAACCCATGTTCAGCTATGATACATGAGCATTTCATATGATCCAACTACAAAATCATACACGGACCACCGAGGACATGCTTGGCCTAAGAAGTCTCAGCAAAACCCCCAATACCATGGCCATTAAATTTATGGTTGTGGACTTTAACCAAAACCCCAAGAGGTTTCTAGCCATTATATCCATTTCATGCTCTAATAATTTTTGCTAAGGCATCGATTAGAGGTCTAAAGTAAACCCCAAGTTTTTAACCTTTGTATTATAGATTGAAAATAAGAATAGATATATCAAAGACCCAATAGATAAATTAAAAACCCATATCAGTAGCACACTCCCAACGTGGGGGTTTTAGCAGCATATGCTAGAAATTAAATATTTGATACCAACATAGCGACTGAATAGAAATTAGTTGATTATCTCCAATTTCTATTCAAACATAGCATACTTGTTATGTTTTTACTTTGGCTTCTAGAGTAAGGGATTTTACGTGGATAAACCTGCTGAGTTTTATAGGGCAAAAACTGATGAGGATGCTAAAGACTTAATTGATGAACTCTCTAAAGTGTTGACTATTATAGGGGCGACTTTAGAAGAGAAAGATGAACAAGCTGCCTATCATTTGAAGGATGTAGCTCAAGTATTGTATAACCAATGGTTAATGAGAAACTTGATGCTGATAGGGTTGGTTGGGAAGAGTTTACGCTTTCCTTTATGGATAGTTTCTTTCCTCTTGAGCTTAGGGAGGCCAAAATGGCAAAATTTATCAACCTCAAATAGGGTAGTATGAGTGTGAGGGAATATTCCCTTATATTTATGAAACTCTCAAAGTATGCTCTTATGCTATGGATGACCCCCATGTAAGAATGCCTAAGTTTATTTCTAGGATCTCTGATTTAGTTGCGAAAGCATGTTATATGGATATGATTATTCGGGATATGGACATCTCTAGGCTTATGACTTATGCTGAACAAATTATAGGGGAGAAGCTAAAGGACAAGAGGGTGAATGATTCCAAGAGATCCTATTATAATAGTGAGTTCTCCAATTCTAAGGGTAGGGATGGATATGGTCACTTCCAATAGGGACAAGGTTCAAATGCAAGGGTTGCCAATGGTACGATGCCTCCTCCCAAGACACAGGTTAGAGGTGGAACATTAACTCCTCGGTGTGACAAGTGTGGGAAGAATCACTCAGGTGCATGTTTGAAACATTTATGTTCTTGTTTTAGGTGTAGTGATACGGGCCACAAGATTGCTAACTGTCCCAAAGCCACCAAGAAGGGTCAGTGTCAAGAAGGTGATAAAGCGTAAGGACCTACTTTGTATGTCCTTAATGGAGCTTGGAAATTGGTTTTGGAAAGGTTTGGACCAAGGTGATGATTTAGGGTAGCCTCTACAGTTCGTGTGAAGGTTTACGGACCATGTAGAGGTGTCTTGAAGTAACCCTTGGCTTTGTGTGGGGAGTGTTGGCTTTAGGTCGAGTTTGAGATGAAGGAACACCACACATAGATCCTACATGGTCTGTGTGATGCTTCATAGTCTGTATGGTGTACTGTATAGGTGGCCTTGTCCTTGAAAATCCATATTTTGGCCAAGGTATTTCACACATGGACCCTCTCATGGACTATGTAGTCTTTCATGGTCAGTGAGGCCTTATGTATGAGCGTTAGAGTGAAAATTGTCTAAGTATTAGATCCGCATGTCGTAACTTTGTCAAAAAGAATTTTTCTAATGAAGCTTCATAGGAAGCCACAAGGTCTATGTGACCTATCACAGACCTTGAAGCTATCCGAATGGGTGCCTACACCAATTTTCTTCTAAGTATGGAATTATCATCTTGGACCTTAGTTAGTGGAATTTTTTCTAAGTGTCGGATCACGAAAGAGTATAGAGACCGTATACCCTTACACGAACCATATAGCCCTCCATACAAACCCCTGGAAACATTTTCTACTCATTTCATTAATGGAGTTTTCGTAATTATGGTTTCTCCTAAGGGTCTTTTGTGACTTGCTATGCTATCTAAAGACATTCAAATGACCTAAACTCTATTTATCTCATTCAAATTCACTCTTATACTTGGAATTATTTCAACTCACTCATAACAACTCCTCTTAAAGATTAGTGGAGAATTAGCTTAGGATTCAAGGAAGGACTTCAATCTTCATCAAATTCTTCTTACTTCTTCTTAGTGATCTTAGGTATGTGGGACTGATTCTTGGTCCTTTCCAACCAAGAAGACCCATACTCTTTTACACTTGATTTATGAAATTTGAGCTTACTTTAATTATGGGTTTTGAAGATTATTATTTATTAAATTAAATTGAAGTATGGGCTATGCTTTATTATTGATGTTAAGTTGATTTAACCCTAATATGTTGAATTACATGATTATTATGAGGATTTGAATATGCATTGTCCCTTTAAAGTTTGATTTGAACATTGGTAATTTAAATTGTGATTTGAATGTGAAATTACTTGAATTTCATATTGAATTGTTGATTTAAGATCGAATCTATATTGCCCATTGCTATTCACATATCATTAATGACATACACATTCATGAGCATCGGAATTTATGAAATTATTAGTGGGTTAAGCTCACATAAGTTTTATGAAAATGATTTCGGTGAGTTAAGCTAACATATTGGTCATGACAAGAATATGATTATATAAATATCTATTTATATTGGCTCTTCAAGCATATAGGGTGCTTGCACCATATTGTTTAAGTGAATGAGCTATTCATATGTATGAAAATTATGGATTGAAATATTATTTGGCTTTTCAACCCAAGTATGAATGATTATGAAGAATATTTGACTTTTAAGCCCAAATGTTCATTGAAATGATTCAAAATGAGCTGTGCCTCTTTGAAATCATGTATATATATAAGTATTCTTGTGGGATGTTGATGTAGCACGGATTAGAGGCGTCAGGGCTATCCCTAAGGTTCTTCTCTCCTTGAACTATGTGCTCACATAGGTGATGTGCCGTCAAAATACAACACTTTTAATGCTTAAAACTTAAAATTTTATGTGTTCTCAATGTGATGTTAATATATTTGATATTTTTTTATGTTTTTTTGCAGGATTATAGGGTTGACACAAGTATTGGCTAAGTGTACAGAATGTGCTGAAGAAGAGGTTCCACGAGACCCTTTACGGGCTATAGGTACTTTTACGGGCTGTAGATACTTTTAAGGGCTATAAAGATGGTTTTGTAACAAATTCTAATAAAGGGTGGTTTTCTGATGTTGTGTCTACGAACATGCAGACTAGTCGTAGCCTTGGTATCGTGCCCTAAGGATCAGAAAGTGGGAAATTGTTGAAAAGTCATCAGACAAAACCCTATGGGCCGTAGAACTTTATACTAACCGTAGATGGGTGTCGTAGAAGTCATCCCCTATTTTGAAGAAGCAATCCACGAAAGCCCATTTACTAGCCGTAAAATATTATACATCCCATAGAAGTTGCCGTAGGGTGTGCCGACCCAGTTATCCTATTCCATTTTAATTTTGTACGTTAAACACTATAAATAGGTTTATTGGGTTATTTTTCATAAGGAACAATAGAGAACATGTATAGGAACAAGATAGAGCTTATGAAACACTTGTAAAACTTTGGTTCATCTTTCAATTTCAATCTTATGATTCTCATTGAAGAGTTTGGTTTATTTTGTTTAATTTACTTGTATAAGTGCTCAATTATGTTATTCAAGTTCATAAGTCTTGCATATACATTGATCATGAGTAGCTAAATCCATAACTAGGGTTGTGGGAACCATGAAGAACTAACAAAGTAAAATTAGATAATTTGTAATTCTTGAAACATGTACATGCTTATAGACTGGATCAAGGTAGTAATGCATAGGAAAAGAGGGTAATTAACATAATTCGATCGATGTTTCTAGTCTAATAAACCAAACTGGGCCAAAGGGAGGTTGTATTAGAACAATAGGCAAGGGTTAGTAATGTCACACTGTGGTGATGGACCAAATCATGTAGTGAAATTCGCTTCTCGCCTTGGCCAAGGGTTTGGTGAACTTAACTTATCGTTCTGCATGCTACACATTGGAAAATAATTTGATTATCTGGTAATACTGAGTTAGTAAATCATGGGGAAAAAATAACCTGGTTCCTCTTCATACTAGTTTAACACTTGTCTTAGTTTAGGATTACTTTTTATAGTTGTCATACCCCCCTTCCCCCCCCAAGGAGATAAGCTAGTTAATCAACCCGAATTGTATTGGACTCTTCTAAGTTTACCATATTCCACGTGGGTTTGACCCTAAGCTTGGTTAGAGTATATATCTTGATGAAGATTGCTTTAGCCGAAAAAAGGAGGTGTATCTTGGGTGACATAAACATTTTAACACCGTTACCAGGGAATACGACGACCTATCTAATTCAAGTAATTTGGGAACAAATCATTATTTTCCTCATTTTACATTTTTTTGTTTTTATTTTCTTTCAGGGTACAGGTGTAATGTATCCAAATATGCAATGTCAAGGCATACCCTTGACTCTATTCGACCCTAGAGATCTAGAGAAGACTAAGATAGATGGCCTGAGTAATGTAAACAATGTAGTAAATGCAACTTTGAACCAAAATAAGAATGAGAATGCAAGTAATGACAACCCACCTCCTCTTGAGGACATTGCTCCACAGCCGCAGAACTTTATTGCCGAAGCTTATCAGTGGAACTAATATCGGTTGAACTTTTTGGAGCTATTGTGTTACCATCGCTACAGGCTTATACAAAGTTCATGGTTTCGAGTGGGTTACTTCAGATGCTGTAGAAGTATGCATTATTCATGGGCCTACCATCAGAGGATCCACATAGTCATCTACACATTATTACATTTATCTGCAAAAGTGTAATGGGAACACATAATGCGTCTATGGATTCTGTGGGACTTCGTGTTTTCCTAATATCTCTGATAGACAATGTAGTGCTATGGATATCCGAGTTCTCACAAATCTTAATCACTAATTGGGTTGAGTTACAGAAGGCCTTTTTGGAGAGGTACTTCCCAAGACCAAAGAAGCTCAAGCTGAAAGATCAAATCAACAACTTTGAGTAACTTCCTGGTGACTCGCTCAGTACTATATGAGAGCGATTGACAAAGTTCTTGAGGAGTGTCCAGGACCATAAAATAATAGATGATGCCTTGGTGGAGATCTTCTCCCATGCCCTGGCTGAGCATAGTCAAGCCTGTGCTGATATCATCATGGAGGGCATGTTCTTAGATTAACCATTTGCAAGCATTGCTGAGAGGATAGAAAGGGTGGTCAAGACAAATCGTGTTTGGGCACAAAGAGATAGGTCACCTACCTAAAGTTTGTGCACTGTCAGTATTGATTCGGAGCAAGCTAAAATAAATGAGGAGATAATGCAAGAGCTTGCTTGGATCTATTCTTATACGGAGGTGATAATGAAACAGAATCAGGAATGATTTAATGTAGTTGTTCATCAGCCTCCGTGAGCACCCATGTACGATGATCCCTACTTTGAGAAGGGCACTTGCTTCATTGCTGATCAGATGTAGGGGGGTTTCGGACCAACGCCAAAGGGTCCAGTTAGGAATATTGGCGCTAAGATCAAGGAAACCAAGGTCAGAACAATAATCGAGATGGTGCTTTTAGAGAAAACCATGGAGGTTACTGTGACAGGAATCAGGGCCAAGATAGAGATGAAGAATGGGGCCGCAGAGACGACTATAGAATTGGTCCTTATGTGACACCACACAATCGTAAGGCCGAAACTAGAAATTCCAGAGTTAAGGAAATCTTTAACTGCCTATTGAAGAAAGCTGAGACACAGGATAAGACTCTAAGGGAGATGAAATCTGACATCTCCAGCATAAATAAGAAAATTGAGTCTCATTCTATTGCTATCTAATAGATTGAGCAACAGTTTGGTCATGTGTCAACTCAACTCAACTCAACTAGCATCAGAGAAGTACACTACCTTGAAATACAGTTCATAACCTAAGAATGATGGGTAGTGTATGATAGTTACTACTTGTTGTGGCAAGAGTACCATTGAGCCTACCATGTAAGTAGATGATGATGATATTCGAGAGGAAGAAGTTGAGGTCAAGGATACATATACCAGAGTTGATCATGTCAAGTATAGGTTGAGTGATGCTGCAGAAGTGCCACAGAAGCTGAAGCCCATTCCTAGGCCTCCTCCTCCCTTCTCTCAAAGAATCAAAAAGAAGGAGGAGGAGCGCAAGTTTAAGCACTTTCTCTCCATGATGAAACAACTCTTCATCAACATTCCTCTGATTGAGGAATTTGAGAAGATGCCAGGGTATGCAAAGTTTATGAACGACCTTGTTTCAATGAAGCGCACGGTGAATTAGAAGCTTTCTTAAGAGCTTCAACATTGCAGTGCAATTACCATAAAGTCCTTAGTGCAATAGTGAGAAGATCCCGATGCTTTTACCATACATTACACTATTGGAGATGTGGAGTTCGCAAGGCTATTGTGTGATCTCGGTGCCAACATAAAACTAATGACCCTTTCGGTCTTCAAGAAGCTAAGACTAGGAGCCCCTACTCTAATGAGAATGAGGTTGTTGATAGCTAACCATATGTTGAAGAAGCCTGTGGGGATACATTATGATGTGCTTGTTAAAGTTTAGAAATTCATATTCCCCATAGACCTTGTGATCCTAGATTAAAAACTCAACTTTGAGGTCCCATTCATCTTGCAAAGGCCATTCTTAGCCACTGGTCGAGCACTAGTGGATATGGAAGCTGGCCAACTCAGATTTAGATTGAATGACAAAGAAGTTGTCTTCATTATGTGTTAGTCAATAAAGAGTCAAGATAATCTAAATAAGGATGTTTGGGCACATGATGAAGTCTGAATAACCAAGTTATCCAAGTCATGTTGCATAGTAAATCAGGCACTATTTGGGAGGCAACCCAAGATATTTGATGTAGTAGTTATAGTTGTGTTTTGTTTTTAGTTTTTGGACTTGTAAGTAGTTTAAAGTTTTTGCGTTTTGGTTGTAATTTTGGACATTGGGCTGGTTGCATATACGGTAACAGTGTGTTCTTTGACGAATGTGCAGGAACATGACCAAGTCAGCCATCTTTGATTGAAAAGGAATAAAGAAGTTCTTCTACAATTGGTTCTATGGGACGTATGTCAATCTACGACCTACACATTGTCTCGTAGAACACTTCTAGTGAGGAAAATGTTATGCACTTTGGTCCACAAGCCAACTTTATGATCCATGGATAAAACTACAGGCCATGAACGGGGCTCATGGACACCAGAAAAGTTTTCTATTGAATTTACTAACTGTTGGGGTTCTAAAACCAACTCTATGAGTCGTATCAAATTGTACGACTCGTGGACTGGTTTGTGAAACCTTGTTTTCAAAACTAGGGTTTGGAACTTCTACAAAACCATGGTTTATGGGTTGTAAAATTTCTATGGCTCATAATTGGGGTCTAGTATAGTCTGGGCCCATTAGTTTTGACCGACCTGGTCAACATATAAATAATGAGGTCAAAATATTTTGACCCATATTTCCCTAAAATTACAAGTTAAACCTAGCGAACCCCCCCCCTTATTCCTCCGATCATTGGCGAGCAACCCCCCTAATTTTGTAGCTAACTTTTGGCAACCCTAGTGTTCCATCTCCCGAATTCTTCCTTCAATTTCTACATCTTGGTCATTTAATTTGCTAAGTTCTTGGTCTAAAAACCATTTCAGTTACCAAGAATCATATGATTAGAGTGAAATTAATAGATGGGTATGGAAATTTGGTGATTGAACCCATGAATGCCATTATTGTGTTTGAGAATTGAATCATTGAAAAATTAGTTTCCAAATTGTGAATATTTCTAAAAGTTGGAATTTGATGTGTAGACCCTGGCCTTGTGTTTGAATGATGTGTTTGAAAACAATGTGGTCACATACCATTTGAATTGAATTGATTATGTGTATTGAAATTTCAGTGTGTGATGGAATGTGTGATTTGATGCTAATTCATTCAAACGGTGTTGGTTGGTTTGGGAAAACATGTGAAATGATCTTCAGTGGAGTATATGTTAAAATTTGCATGTGGGGTGTTGGGTGTTTTGAGATGACTCAGTGGGTGTGCATGCATATTTCTTCAATGATGAAAATGTTGTTGAAAATGTCATATGGGGTACACATTGATGGACTTAGAAACTCAGGTCACTGGGTTTTATGGTCTACGGGGTCTTTTATGGATCGTGGGAATTTCCACGAGCCATAATTGTCTTTCCTGTGAATTTCTGGAAACCTAAAGTTTCTGAGAACCTATCAGACAAGACCTTCTACGAGTCTTAGAATATTTATGACTCATAGAAAGGTCTCATAGATCCCTGCCTGCAAAATTTTAAACACTGGAGTACATCTATGACTTAGTTTATGACTCATAGATCCTTCTACGAGTTGTACCTGGTCTTGTGGATGCCATTCTAGTAAGCAAAAATTATGGACACTGTTTCTAACATAACTTCCTTTGCCTTATACTTTTCACTACAACCTGTAGAAATGCCTTCGTAAACCCTTTTCTGACCAAGTCCGATTTAGTTTGGCTTTTTCTTTCTTAATTTGTGGCACTAACCATGCTTGTTAAATCTGTATGTTTTAGGTACTATGGCCCAAAAGCCAAGACATGAGGATATTTGAGCCTTGCAAAGGAGGCTTAGGGATGAGACCTCAAGGGAGCAGGATACCCTCGAGGTTAGTGGATCAGTTGAGGAACTCATCGTCTGACCTTACCCAGAGGCTGATAGACCACAAACAAGGGCTGCCACCACACTTGGGCAGGCGCAGACTCAGGCTATTGGTGCTCACACTCCCTAGTTTGACGAGGGAGATAATACAAAATACATATCTATTCAGATGGCTTCATCTAGAGAGGAATCACACTCAGAATTAGGATCAGGTGAAGAGTTGGAGACAGAGTCCTCGGCGACACTACCACAGATATCACCATCACCATCAGATGCTCTTACTAGTCGGTGGTGTATTCTGGGTATATGTGACATCTACACGGAGGACATATAGAGTAATGAGCGAGTTAAACCATCCTAATCCATTTTTAGGAGCCCCCGATCATTTCTTTTTGATTAGATAGTGTCCTCGTTCTCTAGGACACCATTAGCAGATATGGGCTCTAGTGGCTGACCAAAACACCAGGGAGGTACTTCCTACCATGGTTTAGGAGTTTTATACGTCTTACACAGCCATATTACTCAACACTCTTCCCAAGGAAAATATGCCCCTCGCTCAGCCCAGGCTGACACATACTAAAGTGAGGGTCAGCAGGTGGATATTTTAGAGACTACCATCCACCTTATGTTGTTGATGCCCGAGTTCCTGGCCCCCAGATCCACAGTGGAGTACGACCGCAGATTGTGGCAGACCAGGGACAATGGTCTGATAAGAGACCAGAGCTGCAGAGCTAGCTTGATGAAATGGGTGGCAAGACTTATTGCTAAGCAGAACCTAGACCTTACATGGCTAGCCACGTCTTCTGAGGCCACTGTGAAGGCCTCCCTAAGCTTCCTCGCCAAATTTTTATGGGCCGTTGTGAGGTCACGAATCTGACCGATACTTGCTGATAACACCTTGATGTCAAACCACGCTGTTCTAGTTGTCAACAACTTAGATGGCTATAATATTGATTGGACCATCCTCATCGTACACCAGATCCAAGAGGCTGCCTTGAAGAGGTCTACCTCCATCCCTTTCCCTTGCTTGATCTAAAGACTCTACCTAAAGTCGGGGGTGGAGAGTCTACATCAGCTAGACTCACTGATTGCGGTCCCACACACTTTGGATGCCATATTGATAAAGGCTAAGGAGAACCGGGTGGCACTTTGGCGAGACCATACTAACTAGCCCATATGCTCGAGACATTTGTGCCAGAGCCACCTCTTGAGGTTCCACCCACCACCACAACTACTTCTACTATAGAGAAGAGACCCCCATAACTGAGATAGATGTGGAGAGGTGGTCCACTACTACTACTCCTACACCAAAAGCCATTGATCAATAAGAAACACCTATCGACATAATTTACATGTTTGTAGGATCTATTCAGGCCATGGCATAGCGATAGGCCCACACTGAGTCTTAGTAGATTCAGTTACATCCATAGATCAAGCCTTGGATCCGCTAGGCTATTATAGAGTCCGAGGGATACATGCAGGCATTCACATTTCCTGCTTTTTAAGACTGAATGTATGCCCGCATCAATGCTTTTGAGCTAAAAGTCTAGCAGAGCTTGAGTGTAGTACAACCAAAAGATATAAATACCCTACATACGAAGATCCAGTGGCTCTTGGCCAACATGACAACAACTTTAACCGCACTAGTGGTGTTCCTACAGACTATGCCCTTGGCGCCGGTGGTGGAATCATTTGCTCCTGGGAAGCCTTCACATCCTCTCATGGCAAGAGGCCCTACACTGATGATGATCCAGATATAGTGAGGTTGCATTCGGGGCTAACAGAGGAGTAGGAGCCAGAGCTTGTTATGAGGCAGTCGAGGTAGGAGGAGGAGATTAGACAGGCTCGAGAGCTTGAGAGGGTGAGGGATGCTGGATCCTCCGATCATGGTTCTACCATTGAGGAGGCCACTAGGTAAGTTGAGGGCAACTAGACTCTGCCAGACACCAGCGCTTAGGTGCCCAGGTTTGTTCTTTTTGACTCCGCTACTTTATTTTATATTTTTTGCATGTGTATTGAGGACAATGCACCCCTTTTCAATGGGGTGTAGGTTGTTATATGGCTCAGTGATATCTAAGTAGCGTTTACCTATAACTATTCCCAAATTTTGAATCTTACAGGTTTTCTTGCATGTGTTCTTTTTCCCATAGACATTTAATTTCTGTTGAACCAGCATGTTTAGGATATGTAGGTAGTATTGGCAACTTATAGTACTGACGTCCATGGCATACATATGTTTTTGTGCTGTTGTGTGAAAAATGATACCCACCAAATTTTTTAAGTTAGTCAAGATAGCAACTATGCATATTTAATTGTGATGACAATCGTTTTTCCGATAACTGAGGATAAAAGTAAGATAAAAAGCATGATCTGATAGTCTGTGTTGATAGTGTAATCAGTTCCATTTGAATGTGAGCTTACTTTGCCAAATCCATGTATTGTGTATCTATTCAGAATTTGCCCTATTACTTTGACTTAGACTGCAGGTTAGTTGGTTAGGAAATGATCTTAGATCGTTGTTCAAAATTATCCACTTAGCCTAAATAATGAACCAAATATGTGAAAAATCCTTTGATCCTAATGTTTAAACTTTACATGCACCTTTTCTTTGAAATAAACCTAAGTGACCTAACCTTATAAGATGTAAAATCTTGAAATTGGCTCTGGTTCTTTCTTGAAGATTATGCACCTTGACTGAGGTAAAAAACCTAATTTGAGGGTGGCTACCAAAAGTGGCCATGGTTTCTAGGTTGGATATTATGCACCTTGACTCAGGACAAAAGCCTATGTTGAGGGTGGATGATGTAAAGTTAAACATAAAATGATGGAGAAAAGTTAGTGATACATTAAAAAGGAGAAGAAAATACGTGTATTCATTGCAAGAAAAATGAGTGATGCCTTAGCAAAAAACCAAAAAGAAAAATGCTGTGAAAATACAATGAAAAAAGTAAAAAATTGATAATGAAGCATTTAGAAAAGCTTGAAATGGGAGAAAGGAGTATGAGATGAAAAGTAATAGTGTTGGTAGGGAAAAAGTATAGAAAAACATAGTGTCAAGGAGGGCCTTTACTCTCTATGTTCCCAAAACATAATACAAAACCCCCTGAGACTAAGTTACAGGCCAGTAAAGTCCTAAAGTGATCTTAGTCCATGTAGTCAAAAGTTATAGTCATGCGTATAGGGACAAGCATATGCTATTGAGCATAATATTTGATTGTATTTTGAGAGAGTGAGTAATTTTGCATAGTTCGAAGGTTATATATTAAAATATCATCGCGAGTGAGATATGGGACTTCTTTCTATAAGGTAACTTGGATTACATTATTAACATTAGAATGAATCAATGATTGTGTCTTGTTAATAAATTCCTCGCTTTTTATAGTTGCATTGTCACATGCATTGATTTGTGTTTGTTTACTTACTAGCTATCTAATGTGTTTTCAAATTGGTGTGGGTATCTATACTTGACTTTGATGTGATGTATGCCATTGGATTGAGGTGTGTGAGTTATTTTGCTGCTTACATAGATTGAGTACATTGGTTGAGGACAAGCAACAATTTTAAGTTGAGGTGCTGATGTGCTATCAAAATACAATATTTTTGATGCTTAAAACATGAAATTTTGTGTGTTCTTAATGCGTTGCTAGTAGATTTTGATGTGTTTTTATGTTTGTTTTGCAGGATTACAGGGTTAGCATAATTTTTGGGCTAAGTGTATAGAATGTGATAAAAAAAGATTCCATGAGACCCTTTATGGGCTGTAAAGATAGTGTCGTAACAAATTCTAGTGAAGGTTGATTTTTTTGAAGTTGAGTATATGAACATACAGAGAAGCCGTAGACTTGTTGTCGTTCCCTGAGGATCAAAAAGTGGGGAGTTTCTGAAAAATAATCAAACGAAGCCCCTTACGGGCTGTAGAACTTAATACTGGCCGTAGAAGGGTATCGTAGAAGTCAGCCCCAATTATGAAGAAGTAATCCATGAAATCCCGTTTATTGGCCATAAAATGTTATATGGCCCATAGAAGCTACTATAGAGTGTGCCGACCCAGTTATCCTATTCCATTTTGGTTTTGTATTTTAAACACTATAAATAGGTTTTTAGATTATTTTTCATTGGAAACAGTAGAGAAATAGTAGAGGAACGAGATAGAGCTTGTGAAACACTTGTAAAACGTTATTTCATCTTTCAATTTGAATCTTGCTATTTTTATTGAAGAGTTTGGATTTATTGTGCTTAATTCTCTTGTGTAAGTGCTCAATTATGTTATTCAAATTCATGTCTTGCATTTAAACTGATTATGAGTAGCTAGATCCACAACTAGTACTATGGGAACCATGACGAACTAACAAGGTAAAACAAGATAATTTATAATTTTTGAATAGTGTGCATGCATGTATTAATTAATACTCTTCGTATTGAAAGCTTTCTAAGGTAGGATAATATTAGAACCTGCCTAATGTTACTGACTAGATCAAGGTAGTAATGAATAGGAAAAGAGATTAATTAACAAGCTTTAATTGATGTTTCTCGTCTGATCAACCGAACAAGGCCAAGGGTAGGTTGTACTGGAATAATAGGTAAGGGTTAGTAATGTCACACTATGGGGATGGACCAAATCACGTAATGAAATTTTCCTCTCGACTGGGCCAAAGGGTTTGGTGAACTTAAATTACCGTTCTATATGCTACACACTTGAAAATAATTCGATTATCTGGTGATATTAAGTTAGGAATCATGGGAAACATAGCACCCTAGTTCCTCTTCATACTAGTTTAAGACTTGTCTTATTTTGAATTACTTTTTATAGTTATCATAACCCCTACCCTTTTGAGGAGATGAGCTGGTTGATCAACTCGAATTGCATTGAATTCTTCTAAGTCTACCATATTCTCTATGGGTTCGACCTTAACCATGCTTAGGTTATATATCTTGGCAATGTCCACTTTAGCCTTAAAAAGGAGGTGTAGCTTGGGTGACAACAATAGGTATGGTAGCCATTACCAAAATGACCGGGTCGTAAGGAATTGTTACACATTGATGTGATATGATATGATATCTGAAATTCATCCAAAATGATCGGATCGTAAAGAAGGTGTTAATCACACCTAAATGATGGGGTTGTAAGGTGTGGTTTAGATTACTTTTGGCAAGTAATTTTCTCTTATCAATAGGAGGTCTACATTGAACGAATTCATGTAATTTCTTGCATGAGTTTTAAATAATGGTCATGGTCACATCCTCTCTTTATATATGAGCATTATCGCAATTCATGCATCATAGATTTCATGGCATATTGTTATATCAATCTCTTGCTATATATATCTCTTTCTATAATATGTGTCTTTGTCATCTAACATTGAATGCAAGTTTGATAAGTCATATGCATTGTATGCCCGCATATTTAACACATTCAGATGTACTAATGCATACTTTTACCTACATAATATAAAAACGTAGTGACCGAGGACTACATTCATCCACCATACAATGGCTAGATTGGATTTGGAGACACTTTCTATGTTGAGTCCTATCTTCCAAGGACAAACCACCATTCCTCTATCATACGCTGCTTTGCTTATGAGAACTTTACTTTGAGGGTGAGCCCGGGTCATGTCTTGGCCCCCGTCCTATCTTATAACTAGAGACGTTGTTGGACATCTTGTAGACTCTTTTATGTTTATATGCTAAGTGTTATATTCGGAGCTTATGATTATGGTTATGACTATCTATTGGATATTGTTTTCATAGATTGCTTATGAGTAATATGATATGCTTTTACGTTATGATTGAAAGATCATATGTCCTATATTGCTCTCATAGAGTGAGTCATACTTACCTGCCCCTTAGTTTTTATGTACTATGTCTTACATGAACCCATGTTAATCCCTATCCCTATGACATCCCCATAATGCGAGTTCTAACCCTAAGAACTATGTGTTTACTATTTCATATACGCTTCAAAACTGATGATGTGTGAATGGATGCTAAGAGGTTTGTTTGGGGACTCTCAGGTTCCCATTCTCCATATCACTCCTAGACCCTAGGTCAGGGTCATGACGTTTTTGGTATCATAGCATTGGGTTTGTAAATAATCATCAAAGTCCAACGAGCCATGTCAAGTAGAATCCTATTTATGGTTGTGAAGTGCACCATGCCTATGAGTCGGAGGCGATGATGGTGTTCTAGGATTTTTCTCACTTCTTCAAACCTTATGTGATGCTTTTGACCATTATAGTTTCCTTATTCTGATGACGTCCTTGATATATTATAGAAGATGCCTCCATGAAGAGCTCCTCTACGAAGATCGACCTCGGTAATGAGGCCAAGATCCTCAAGGGCCTAAGCAGGAGCCTATATCTAATGGTGAATGCCGTAAAACATTTTCTATTCTTGCACAAGTGGTGACTTCTCAAACAAGATAGGATAATCTTCCTTGTGATCCCACTCCAACTTCTAGAGTGAGAGATTTCACTCAGATAAATCCTTTAGAGTTCTATGGGTCAAAGGTTGATGAAGATGCTCAAGAGTTTATTGATGAAATCATTAGGATGTTGACTGTTATAGGAGTCACTTCTTAGGAGAAAGCTGAGTTGGCTACTTATCAATTGAAAGATATGGCTCAAATATGGTACACATAATGGTTGATGAAAAGGGTTTCTGGTGATGCTGTTAATTAGGAGGAATGCAAGTTTGCATTTCTAGATCGTTTCTTCCCACTTAAACTTAGGGAAGCTAAGATGACAAATTTTATCAACCTCACATAGGGTGGTATGAGTAAGAGGGACTATGTCCTCTAGTTCAGAAAGCTCTCCAAGTATGCCCTTATGCTTGTAGCTGACCCCCGTGTAAGAATGCATAGGTTTATTTCTAGTGTCTCTGATTTGGTTGTCAAGGAATTTCGTATAGATATGCTTATTCAGGACATGGACATCTCCAGGCTCATGACATATGCTGAACAGATTGAGGGAGAGAATCTCAAGGAGGAGGGTGCATGATTTTAAGAGGGCCCATTGTGATTGTGGGTTCTCTAACTCCAAGGTGGTGGTTATGGTCGCTTTCAATTGGGCCAAAGATTCTAATGCTTACCTTGCCAATTCTAGGGTGCCTTCTCCTAAGGCAGTAATTGGTGGTGGACTACTTCTTCCCTGTTGTAAAAAAACATGGGAAGAATCACATGGGTTCTTGTTGGAAGGACTTGGGTGCATGCTTTGGGTGTGATGAAAAGAACCACAAGGTTATTGATTGTCCCTGGGTTACTTAGAAGAGCCAAGTTCAAGTGGCTCAAGGTGATCACGTCCAGAAAAGAGCTCCACAAGATGGTTCCCCAAGAAACAATAGGTTTTATGCTTTGTATGCTCATTAGGAAGTTGAGGAGACCCCGGATGTTGTTACTAGTATCTTAAAAGTCTTTGATTTTGAGGCTCATACTTTGCTTGATCCAGGTGTAAACTTATCTTTTGTGATCCCTCTTTTGGCTATTAATTTTTGTTTGAGTCTCAAAATCTTGAGGGAGCCCTTTTCAGTCTATACTCTCATGGCTGAATCTGTTGTTGCTCATAGAGTTTACCGGATTGTCCAGTTTCGGTGTTGCATAAAGTTTTCCCATATGATCTCATGGAACTTGAGATGTTTGATTTTGATATTATTCTCGTGAAGAATTGGTCTCATTCTTCGTATGCCTCTATAGATTGTAGAACTCGAAAGGTTAAGTTCCAATTTTTGGATGAGCCTTTTCTTAAATGGAAGGGTAGTGGCTCCACTATTAAAGGTCAGTTTATTTCCTATCTTATGGCACGAAGATGAGTTCTAGGGGTGTACTTATCATATTGCAAGTGTCAAGGATGTAGAATCTGAGTCACCTACTCTTTAATTGATTCTGGTAATGAGTTTCCAAATGTGTTTCCCAATGACTTGCCTGGTATTCCTCCCGAAAGGAAGTAGACTTTGGCATAGATCTTCTCTATAATACTCAATGTGTCTCTATTCCTCCTTAATGTATGGCACCAGCTGATTGAAGAAGTTGAAATATTAGTTGTATTTGTTGGAGAAAGTCTTTATTTGGTCAAGTATATCTCCATGGGGTGCTTCAGTGTTATTTGTAAGAAAGAAAGATGGATCTCTTCTGATGTACATCAGTTATAGGCAATTGAATAAGGTGACTATCAAGAATAAGTATATGTTACCAAGGATCGACGACTTGTTTGATCAACTTCAAGGGGCCACCCATTTCTCAAAGTTTGACCTCCACTCCGGTTATCGTTAATTGAAGGTTAGGGAGTGTGACATTCCCAAAATGCCTTTCCGAACTAGGTATAGGCATTTTGAATTTGTGGTAATATCAATTGGGTTGACTAATGCTCCAACCATGATCATGGATCATTTGAGGTTGGTTCTTCAGACCTTGAGGGAGGAGAAATTATATGTTAAGTTTAGCAAATATGAGTTTTGGTTAGGTGAAGTAGATTTTCTTGGTCATGTGGTGTCCCGGGATGGTATTGACGTTGACCTAGAGAAGGCTGAGGCCATGAAGAATTGACCTAGACCATTGAATCGTTTGGATATATGGAGTTTCTTGGATTGACTTATTATTACACAAGTTTTGTCGAAGGGTTCTCAGCTATTGCATCTCCATATGACTAAGTTGACTAAAAAGAAGGCTATGTTTGTATGGTCAAATGAGTGTTAGAAGATTTTTCAGACATTGAAGGATAGACTTACATCGGCTCCTATTTTGACTTTACTGGATTACTGGATCGCTCCGATTATCATCAATTGAAGGTTAGGGAGTGTGATATTCCCAAGATGCCTTTTCGAACTAGGTATAGGCATTTTTGAATTTGTGGTAATGTCATTTGGGTTGGCTAATGCTCCAACCATGATCATGGATCATTTGAGGTTGGTTCTTCAGACCTTGAGGAAGAGGAAATTATATGTTAAGTTTAGCAAATATGAGTTTTGGTTGGGTGAAGTAGTTTTTCTTTGTCATGTGGTGTCCGGGGATGGTATTGACGTTGACCCAAAGAAGGCTGAGGCCATGAAGAATTGACCTAGATATTGACTCGCTTGGATATTCAGAGTTTTCTTGGATTGGCTTGTTATTACAGAAGTTTTGTCAAAGGGTTCTCAGCTATTGCATTTCCATTGACTAAGTTGACTAAAAAGAAGGCTATGTTTGTATGGTCAAATGAGTGTGAGAAGATTTTTCAGACATTGAAGGATAGACTTACATCGATTCTTATTTTGACTTCACTGGATTTCTTAGATGGGTTTGTGGTATATTGTGATGCATCTCAGATTGGGTTGGGTTTTATGCTTATGCAACCTGGCAAGGTGATAGCTTATGCATTAAGGAAGATGAAGATGCATGAGCACAATTACTTGACTTATGATCTTGACTTAGTGGCGGTGGTGTTTTCTTGAGATACTACTTCTATGGGGTTCATGTTGACATTTTCACCAATGACGAGAGTTTACAATATGTGTTCACTCAATGAGATCTTAACTTGAGAAAAAGAAGGTGGTTGGAATGCCTTAAAGACTCTAACACGAGAGTGCAATATCATTCCGGCAAGGCGAATATTGTAGTCAATGCTCTTAGTAGGCTATTTATGGAAAGTGTGGCTCATGTTGAGGGATAGAAGAAAGAGGTCGCAAAGGATGTTCGTCGTTTGAATAGATTGGGTGTTAGGTTGGGCGACTCCTATGATGGGGGTATTTATCATCAAAATGTGGCTGAATCGTTTGTGGTTGTTGATGTTAAGGCTAAGCAAGACCCATACCCATCATTGGTTAAATTGAAAAAGTTGGTTGCCGAAAAGAAGACAAAGGTTTTCTCCCAATGGCGAGATGGTGTGCTTTAGTATTAAGATCGGTTATATGTTCTGGATGTTGATGATCTTAGGAGGGTGATCATGAGTGAGGCCCACAACTTTCATTAGTTAATTCACTTGGGATCTACCAAGATGTATCATTATTTGAGGGAAGTGTATTGGTTGCACGTTATGAAGAAGGATATAGCCAAGTTTGTATCCGAATGCCCTATTTTTCAACAAATGAAGATTGAGCAACAAAGGCCTAATTGTTTGACTCAATGATGTGCTATCAACGTACAACACTTTTGATGCTTAAAACATAGGATCTTATATGTTCTCAATGTGATATTTGTGGGTTTTATATGTTTTTGTCTTTAGATTTGTAGCAATAAAGTTTGGCCATAATTTAGGGCAAAATTGAAGAAGATGGCTGGTTATTGATGAATTACGAGACCCTATACAAAGTGTAGAGCATTCTATGAGTCATAGAGGAAATTTTGCGACAAATTCTAGTGAGGGATGAATTCTGAAGATCAACTTAATGAGATATGCATACGAGTCATAGAGCATTCTACGAGTCGTATTGATGAGTTTTGTGAAAATTTTCAATGAGAGATAGTTTGATAAAGTAGAGGCCTAAGAACGTGCAATGTGAGTTGTCGATCAGTTTATGAATTGTAAAGTGGTGTCATAGAAGAGAAGTCCAAAATCCTAGGAGCTAATTACGAGACCCCGACTACGAGTCATAGAAGACACTACGAGTCGTAGAGAGCTTTCGTGGAGTTTGCTGACAAGTTTTTCTAATTTATTAGAACTTAATTGTAATTACTATAAATAGTACTTTTCGGTTATTTTTTCAGAAGTAGGCATCATTATTCAGTACTTTTAGGGTTTGTACTTGGAGAACTCAATACTTGAGAGAGATGATAGTGAGAAAACACTTGTGAGTAAATTTGATCTTGAAGCTTGTGATTCTATTCTTCTTGGGTTTGTTTGATCTTAATTCAATTGTGTAAGTGTTTAATTATGTTTTGCAAATTCATAATTTCTTCATCTTCACATAGAATAAGTAGCTAAATCCACAACTAGGGTTGTGGGAACCATGAAGAGCTAAGTAAACTAGGGTAATTTACAATTCTTTGAATGGGTATATGCATGTATTAATCAATTCTCTTCATTTTTCATGTTTTCTAATGTTGGCCAATAATAAAACCCGGCTAGTTTTACTGTTTGGACCAACATATTAAAGAATAATAAAAGAGGTTGATTAATAGAATACGATTGATGTGTTCTCGTCTAATCTAAAACGCACTAAAAAGTGCTAAAAAATATGCCTCGCATAGTCATAATTTCCATATATCTCAAAATTCGTGCCTGATATCAAAAATCAGACTTCATATATGTGACCAGGGAAAAAAATTGAGTGGGAAATGCGTCTAACCCTAATTTCAAAGAAACCGTATCAAAATTTTATTTTCTAAAACTTTAATAAAACAGAACCGATCTGCGCCCCTGGCGTAATGCGGCCAGGGCACGGACCTGTGTATTTTGTTGACTATTTTTCTTATTTTGGTCCAAGACCTTGGAGTCTTGGCTCTTAGCCTTCCTATGCATAAAAACACCTATACTTAGTCATTTTTCAACCCCATATCATTCAAGATATTTCGCAAAACCCTCTCTAGCGTTAGCCAAATATTTCACCTAATTCAAGTGTCCCAAACAAACTTCCTGATCTCAAGGAATTCATTCAAGCTTCATGTTCTCATTCAAATCTTCATCAAGGAAACTCCAAGTTTGAGGTATGTGCATTCAACCATTGAGTCCTTTCACCCATGGTGCCCAACCTTCCTTTTTAAGTAAATTGCATGTTTTCAAGTTGATTTATATATGAGTATTTCTTATTATGAATTGATTATGAATTATGTTGGGGTTTCACAAAATATTGTCTGTTTATGCATGTTTTGAGCTATGAATCCTTGATCTACGATGAGCTTTGATGAGGGGTTTCAATGTATCTTGAATGAGGATGTTACCAAGTGTTGGTGGGTTGATTTATATTAAGTTTTCTCACGTGATTTCCCCCTTGAATTGCATGATTTGAAACTAGCATTACACACTCGCCAAGTGTTTGATAAAATGTCTGATTTAGGGTTTCTGAGTTAATGAAGATCTATTGCATGGTCTATGAATCAAGTGACTATATGATGATGAAAGGAATGTTTGGATGTGATGATTTCATGAAAAGTATCTGTAGTGTTGCAAGATGAGCACACCTTATTGTGGGGGTGATATGCCTCAACCACTTTGATGGGGGTTCTATGCCCATCTACCATGTTGAGGGGTATATACCTTCACTACTTTGATGGGGTGTGACATGCCCATCTATGATGGTGAGGGGAATATACCTTGACCACTATGACGGGGAGTGACATGCCTATCTACCAATTGAGGGGTATATACCTCAATCACCTTCTAAGGGGGTGACATGCCTTGGATTCCAAGTAATAGTTTCTTGGTCTATGATGATAGTCTCTTCCTACACATGTAATATGTTTTATACAAGCATGTTTTACTACAAGCTTTGATCATACATGCCACGTTGCTAATATACATTCCTTCCGTTATGATTGTGCATTTTGACCATGTTGCCTCTCTCCTGTTGTATTACATCATATAAACTTAGTACATTCAAACGGACTAATGCATACTCCAGCCTACATGATGTTATTATGTAGGAACCAGAGCTTCTCACGATCATCCTCCACGTGGCTAGTTGTGATATCTTGAAGATAAGCTTTGGTGAGTCCTCAAGTTCAAGGACAATAGCTATACTACTCTGCTTATGTTATTTCGATATGTTGCACTCTTGATACTCTGAGGGTGAGCCCGTAAAGTGTCTTGGCCCTTGCTTAAGTCTATGTTTAGAGGTGTTGTTGCACAAGTGATATAATTATGCTATGTTCTTGACTCTTGTTTGTTTATTGTTATCTAAAACTTCCCTTAGTCCTTTTTTCCTTATTTCTGCTCCCTTGTTGTTGTTTAATTTCTTCCGCAACAAAGGATGTATAATTGATATGCGAAAAGGCTTGTTTGGGGTTCCTTCGGGTTTCCATTTGCTCTGTCACGTCTAGATCTAGGCTTGGGTCATGATGTAACCAAATGAACTAGGCTAAGGCGAGGTTGTACTGGGACTTATAGGTAATGGTTAGTATTACACAGTATGAAGATGAGCCAAGTCGCATAGTGAAATTTGCCTCTCACATCTGACCAAAAGACTTGGTAAACTTAAATTGCCGCCTTGCATGTTATACACTTGACAAAAATTGGATTATCCGATTATACTAAGTTGGGGAATCATGGGGAATGTAATACCCTAGTTGCTTTCTATTATTGATTGTCTCTCATTATAGTTAGTTTAGTTTAGTTTTTTATTGATTATTGCAAACCCCCCCTCAGGGAATTGAGTTGGTTAGCTACTTGGATTGCTTATTGGTGAATTTGTCTTGAGTCTACGTATCCTCTGTGGGTTCAACCCTAACCTTGGTTAGGTTTAATTTCTTTACAATGACCTTTTTGTCCTCTACAAAGGAGGTATAACTTGGGTGACATCAAGATTTTGGCACAGTCTATAGTCGGTTACTTCAAATGTTGTAGTCTATTTGCGGGGCTTACTATTAGAGGATCCACATAGCCACTTGCACAATGTGGCATTTGTTTGTGAGAGTGTGATGGGAACACAAATCTATCTATGGATGCCATGGGACTTCGTGTCTTCGCATTGTCTCTCACAAGCAATGCTATATTATTGTTATCTAAGCTCTCGCAGAGTTCAATCACTAGATGGGAAGATTTGTAGAACTCCTTTTTGGAGAGGTACTTCCCTAGATTGAAGAAGCTCAAATTAAAGGACTAGATCAACAACTTTGAGCAACTTCCTTGTCATTTGATAAGCACTACCTGGGATCGATTTACTAAATGTCTGAGGAGCGTCCCTGACCATAAGATATTTGATGATGCCTTGAAATATCTTCTACCATGCCCTTGATGAGAACAGTCAGGCTTGTGCTAACACTATAATGGGGAGCATATTTCTAGATCAACCATTTGCAAGGATTGTTGAGCATATGGAGCAAGTGGTCAAGGCGAATCATGGATAGGGACAATGGGATGGAGCGTCCATGAAGAGTTCATGTGCTATCAGTGTGGGTTCAGTGCAAGCCAAAATTAATGAAGAGATTATGCAATAGCTTGCTAAGCTTTGCACAAGCATCAATGTGGTGATTAATCCAAGAAAGAGTGAATGCAGTGGTTCACCAACCTCCATGAGCACCCATGTACGAGGAGCCATACTATGAGGGCACATAAGCTGTGAATGATCAGACGAGGGGTTTCTGGACCAATGCCCAAGGGTCTAATTAGGATTATTGGCTCCAAGGTCAAGGAAACCAAGGTTGGTACTATGGCAGAGATGGAGCTTTCAAAGATAACCATGATGGTTATTATGATAGGAACATTGGTCCAGATGCAAATTGGGGTCGCCGAGAAGGGTTCATAAATGGTCCTTATGTGCCACCATAAAATTATGACATAGGTATAGGCAGTTCTAGAATTAAGGAGATGTTTTACCACTTGTTGAAGAACGCAGAGACACATGATGAGACTCTAACGGGCATGAAATCAGATATTTCAAGCATAAATCAGAAAATAAAGTCTCATTCTATGGCTATTAAACAACTTGAGCAACTGTTTGGTCAAGTATCAACTTAGTTGAATCAGTGTCCGAAGGGTACATTGCCTAGCAACATAATGCAAAATGCTAAGAATGAGGGGAAACGTGTGACAGTTACTACTAGGGATAGCAAGAGCACTATTCTATGATGGTTGATAAGGAAGATGTTCGTGAGGGGATGGTTGCAGCTAAGGATGCAGATGAAGGAGTTGATCTTGGTAAGAATGGGGTATGTGAAGCAGCTGAAGCACCACAGAAGTTTAAGCTTGTCCCTAGGCCTCCTCCCTTTTTCTTTCAAAGAATCAAAAAGAGGGAGGAGGAAGGCAAGTTTAAGCACTTCCTCTTAATGCTTAAGTAACTATCTAACAACATTCTTCTTATTGAGGTTTTGGAGAAAATGTCGGGCTATGTAAAGTATATGAAGGACTTGGTTACCAAAAAGCATACTGTGAGTCAGGAGCTTTCTCAAGAGCTTCAACATTGTAGTGTTATCACTATGAAGTCCTCAGCTCAAAAGCATGAAGATCCACAAGATTTCACCTTACCTTGCACTATAGGAGATGTAGAGTTTGTAAGGACATTATGTGATTTAGGTGCCTTATCAATATGATGCTCCTTGTGGGCTACAAGAAACTTATATTGGGAGCCCCTACTCCTACTATGATGAGGTTGTTAATGGCGGATCACAAGGTGAAGAAGCCTGTGGAGATACTTCAAGATGTGTTGGTGAATGTGGAGAAATTCATATTCTCTACAAACTTTATAATTCTAGATTACGAGGTCAAGTTTAACGTCCCAATCATCTTGTTAAGACCATTCCTTTCCACTGAACGAGCCCTAGTGGTTAAATGCCCCCAAAATATACTTTAGAAATACCCATAATCTTAATTTCCATATATTTCAAAATCTATGTGTGATATAAAAAATCTGACTTCATATTCGTGATCAGAGGGAAAAATTGAGTAGCTAGGAATGAGACTTTATTTTCATTTTTGCAAAATTTTAGATGACCCATAGCGAATTTTTTTTTTTTGCAAATATTTCTTATCTAGTGTGCAACTGCGACCAGACCGCGATACGAACTAGGTGTGGATCAGTGTATTTTTGTACTGCATGATGGCTCCGCAATGCAGACTTATCATGCAGTAGTGTTAGCACTTCCCTGATTTTTCATTTTGGCCCAAAAGCCTTGGGGTCATAGCCCCATGCCCACATATGCGTGAAAACACCTATACTTAGCCATTTTTCAACTTTATATAACTCAAGACCCTCTCTAACACTTAACTAAATATTTCATCCAAATTCAAGTGACACAAGCTTAATCCCAGATCTCAAGAACTTCATTCAATTTTCAAGTTCTTTTGAAGTCTATATAAGGAAATCCCCAAATTTGAGGTATGTGGGTTTCAACCATTAGGTCCTTTCACCCATACTGCCCAACCTTCCTTTCTATGAAAATTGCTATGTTTCCAAGTTGTATTACTTATGGGTATTACTTATTATGAATTATGATTACAAATTATGTTAGGGTTTTATGAAATGTTGATTGGAAACACATGACTACCTATTTCAAGCTTATACTGTGAAATGGTTTGTCCATTGTGACTATGCATATTTTGGGCCATGAAACTATGATCTATTATGAGATTTGATGAAGGATTTCAAGATAGCTTACATGAGGGTTTTATTATGTGTTGATAGATTGCTTTACATTATGTTTCCTCACATTATTTAACTCTTGAATTGTATGATTCCGAAGTAGGATTGCACACTCGCCAAGTGTTTGATAAATTATCTATACAAGGATTCTTGAGTTATTAATAATCTATTGCATGTACTTTGAATCAAGTGACTATTTGATGATTAAGAGATTGTATGTATGCATTGAATTCATGAAAGTATTTATAGTGTTGCAAGTTGACCATATCTTGTTGGGAGGTGACATGCCCAATCACCTTGTTAAGGGAGTGATATGCCTTCACCAACTCATCTGGTATTGATATGCCTGTACTATCACATTGAGGGATATGTACCTTGACCACCTCGTCGGGGGGTTACATGCCCGTACTACCACGTTGAGGGGTAAGTACCTTAATCACCTTCCAAGGGGGGTGACATGCCTTGGATTCAAAGTAATAGTTGCATGGTCTATGATTATGGTCTCCTACCACACATATATTATGTTCTATACAAGTTATATGATTTACAAGCACGTTTTACTTCAAGCATTGATCATGCATGCCATATTGATATTATACTTATCCATTGCTTCTGATTATACATTTTGACTATATTGGCTTATGTCATGTTGGATTGCATCCTACATACTTAGTGCATTCAAATGTACTAACGTATACTCTATGCCTACATGATGTTACCATGTAGTAACTGAAGCACCTCACGATCATCCTCCACATGGCTAGTTTTGTCATGTTAAAGATAAGCTTTGGTGAGTCCTGAAGTTCGGGAACACTAGTTATGCTACTCTTGCTTTTGTTATCTTTTTATTTTGAACATTTGATACTATGAGGGTGAGCTCGGAAAGGGACTAGCCCCCTGCCCAATCTATGCTAGAGGTGGTGTTAGAAAAATTAATGTAATTATGCTATAATCTTGAATCTTGAGTATTTTATGATTATCCATGACTTCCCTTAGTCCCTCTTCCCCTATTTACATCTCTTCTTGTTGTTATCGTACTTCTGCGAACAAGGATGTATGGTTGATGTTGTAACAGGCTTGTTTGGGCTCCTTTGGGTTCCCCATTTGTCATGTCACATCTAGGCCCTAAGCTTAGGTCGTGACAAACTTGGTATCTGAGTACTAGGTTGTTAATAGTCCTCAAAATCCAACACACCGCGTCAATTAGAGTCTTGTTCATGGTTGTGAGGGGCACCACAATTATGAGTAAGAGGCTATGAGCTGTTTTAGGAAATGTCTCCCTTCTTCAAGATCTAAGTTGTGCTTTAGGAGTAAGGTAAGATGTTTTTCCTCTAGCGAATATTCTTTGCTATTCTAGATCAAGCTGATTCCAAAAGGAAGAAGAGCCCGTACTCCCGAGGAGCAACTAGCCCCTCTCGCTCCTCAAGATACGAGGAGTGGCTCATGAGGAGTTCTGAGATGCTGTCAGTATGTTTGCCCATTCCATGACTAATCAAATCAACCACGAGGCCCAAGCCCCTTATGCTCTTACTCCGGCCTCCACGGTGAGGGATTTTACTAGGATGAACCCACCAGAGTTCCATGGATCAAAGTTGGATGAGGATCTACAAGAATTCATTGATGAGGTGTATAGGGTGTTGTCTATTATAGGGGTTAGTTCGGAAGGAAAAACAGAGTTAGCAACCTACCAACTCAAAGGGGTGGCTCAAATATTGTTCACTCAATGGAAGATGGAGAAGGGGGAATGGTGATGTTATCCCTCGGGAAGAATTCAAAGTGGCATTTCTTAATCTATCCACAAAAAAGGATAGAGATGGTCATCCACAAGGCCAAGATGCAAATACGGGTCCAAAGGAAAGAGTAGGCCAACAAAGGGGTGCTCCAAGGCAAAATAGATTTTATGCTCTTTAAGGGAGACAAGGGGTAGCTGAGGTGCCCGATGTCATCATCAGTATGTTAAAGGTTTTTAATTTTGACGTGTATGCTTTTACAGACTCGAGAAACACTCTTTCTTTCGTTACTCCTTTTGTTGCCAAAAGCTTCACGTTAGCCCTGAATTATTGTGTGAACCCTATGAAGTGTCTACCCCCATTGATGAGTCTATTTTTGCTAAAAGAGTTTATGGAAATTGTCCCATATTAATATTGCATAAAATCTTGCCTTGTGATTTTCTTAAGTTAGATATGGTGGAGTTTAATCTCATTCTTGGGATGGATTGGTTGCATGCTTATTATGCTTTTATTGATTGTAGAACCCATAGGGTCAAATTTTGATTTACTAATGAGCCTGTCCTTTAGTGGGAAAGTTGTGATGTGATGATCAAGGGTAGATTTATTTCTTGTATTAAAACCCAAAAGTTGATTTCTAATGGGTGTCTCTATCACCTTGTGAGGGTTAGGGATGTTAAGTTCAAAGTCCTTTCTATAGAGTCGGTTCTAGTGGTTAATGAGTTTCTTGATGTCTTTCCCGATAAGCTTCCCAGTGTTTATCCCAAAAGAGAAATAGATTTTAGTATGGACCTTCTTTTCGATACTCAACTCATTTCTATTCCCCCATACCCTATGGACCTTGCGAAGTTCAAGGAGTAATTGAGGGATTTGTTAGAGAAAGATTTTGTAAGGCCTAGTAAGTCACCTTAGGGTAGTGTTATTTTTGAAGAAGAAGGATGGTTCACTTCGAATGTACATTGATTGCTGACAACTTAATAGAGTCACCATCAAGAATAAGTACCTTCTACCAAGAATTGATGACCTTTTTGATCAACTTCAAGGGGCTAGTCAATTCTCTTAGTTCGATCTTTCGTCCGGGTATCACCAATTGAAAGTGAGGAATTGTGACATTCCCAAGACAGCTTTCCAGAAAAGGTATGGGCACTTTGCATTTGTGGTTATGTCCTTTGGGTTGAATAATGCACCGACTATATTTATGGATCTTATGAATAGGGCCTTTAAATTGTAATTTGACTTGTTTGTGGTGGTTTTGATTGATGATATCTTGATTTATTCCCATAGTGAGGAGGAGCATGTGAATCACTTGAGGGTGGTGTTGCAAATCTCAAGGAAGGAGAAGTTGTATGCTAAATAAGAAAAATGTGAGTTTTGGTTGAAAGAGGTTGCTTTCCTAGGTCATCTGGTGTCAGGGGATGGTATAAAAGTGGATCCTAAGAAGATGGAGGCGATTAGAAATTGCCCTAGACCTTTGACTTCATTGGATGTTAGAAGTTTCCTAGGTTTGGTGGGCTATTACCAGAGGTTTGTAAATGGGTTTTGTTCTATATCTTCTCGTATGACTAAGTTCACCCAAAAAAAGGTGAACTTTGTATGGACTGATGAGTGCGAAAAGATTTTCCAAACATTGAAAGATAAGCTCATCTCTGCTCCTATCGTGCTCCTACTGAAAGGGTTGGAAGGGTTTGTTGTATATTGTGATGCCTCAAGAATTGGGTTAGGGTGTGTTTTGATGTAAAATGGTAAGGTGATAGTGTATGCCTTTAGTCAGCTTAAGGTGCATGAGACAAATTATCCCACCCATGACCTTGAATTGGCAGCCATGGTATTTGCTTGAAAAATTTGGCATCATTACTTGTATGGAGTCCATATTGATGTGTTTACCGATCATAAGAGTCTCCAATATGTATTCACTCAAAAGGATCATAACTTGAGACAAAGAAGGTGGTTAGAGATCCTTAAAAAATATGATATGAGTGTGCATTATCACCCCGACAAAGTTAATATTGTGGCCAATGCTCTAAGTAGGGTGTCTATGGTTAGCCTAGCTCATGTTGATGGTGGTGGCAAAGAGGTGGCTAGAGAGGTCCATCGGCTGGCCAGGTTGGGGGTTAGGTTGGAAGAAGTTGATAATGGTGGTATAGTGGCTGTTGATGGCTCTAAATCTTCCTTGATTGAAAAGGTGAAGGAAAAACAAGGTCTTGGGCCCACCTTGTTAGAATTGAAGGCCTTGGTGAGAGATGGTAAAGTGGAGGTTTTATCCCAAGGGGGAGATGGTGCACTTAGATACCAAGCTAGATTATGTGTGACTAGTGTTGATGACTTGGGAAAGAAGATTTTAGATGAGGCTCATAATTCGTCCTATTCTATCCACCCCGGTTCTACAAAGAGGTATAGAGATTTGAGAGAGGTGTATTGGTGGGTTGGTATGAAGAGAGACATTGCCAAGTTCATATCCGGATGTCACAATTGCCAACAAGTGAAAGCCGAACACCAAAGGCCGGGTTACTTAGCCTAAGATATAGAGATTCCTACTTGGAAGTGGAAGGAAATCAACATGGATTTCGTGGTTGGGTTGCCTAAGACTAGGAAGCATTTTGACTCTATTTGGATTGTGGTGAATAGAATGATAAAGTCAGCTTACTTCTTACTAATCAAAACTACTTATGGTGCCAAAGATTATGCCAAATTGTATATTCATGAGTTGGTTAGATTGTATGGGGTGACTTTTTCTATCATTTCGGATCATGGTGCTCAATTAACTTCTTACTTTTGGAGGTCTTTCCAAAGAGGTCTTGATTCCAAGGTCACCCTCAAATGGATGGCTAAGCCGAGAGGACTATTCAAACTCTTGAGGATACATTTAGAACTTGTGTTTTGGAGTTTAAGGGTAGTTGGGATGAACATCTTCCACTCATTGAATTTTTTTACAACAATAGCTATCACTCAAGCTTTGGTATTACTCCTTTTGAAGCCTTTATGGTAGGCGTTGTAGATCCCCGATTGGGTGGTTTGATGTGGGGGAGATGGTTTTGCTAGGTCCGGATTTGGTCATAGAGGCTTTGGTGAAGGTGAGGTTGATAAGGGAGAGGTTGAAAACAACCCAAAGTACATAAAAGTCCTATTCCAATGTGAGGAGAAGGGATCTTGAATTTGAGGTTGGTGATTGGGTTTATTTGAAGGTCTCACCCATATAGGGTGTAGTCCGATTTAGTAAGAAGGGTAAATTGAGCCCAAGTTTTATGGGTCCTTATAGAGTGTCAAAGAGAATTAGTAAGGTGGCCTATGAGTTGGAGTTGCCCATTGATATGAATATGGTTCGTCCGGTCTTCTATATGTCCATGTTGAGAAAGTGTGTTGGTGGTCTTAGTGCTATAGTGCCTCTAGATGCTGTGGGTGTGGTAGAAGATAATTTGACTTATGAGGAGGTTCAGGTAGAAATTTTGGATAGATAAGTGAAGAGGTTAAGAAACAAGGATGTAGCTTCCATCAAGGTTCTTTAGAGAAACCAAAAAGTTGAAAGTGCCATATGGGAAGTCGAGGCGGACACGCAAAGTGATACTCATATCTCTTCCATTCTACTCAAGCTGGACGTATCAATTTAAGTTCCCCTATATGATTTAAAGTCTTAAGTTTCAGCCCTTATATCATTTGCATGCATTTATGTTTACGTTGACAAGTTTATGACGAGTTTGTCATTTATGAAGTTTTTGAAATGATATTTAAATGCGTTTGTTGCATTCATATGTCCGGCTGAAATCCTCATGATCACTTCTTTCATGTATGCTTCTTTGACAATCGGGGATGAATTTTCCCAAGGGGGAGATATTGAAATGCCCCAAAAATGCCATAAAAATGTTCTTCGAAAATGCCCATAATCGAAATTTCCATATATCTCAAAATCCATGTGTGATATCAAAAATCCAACTTTATAGTCGTGATCCGGGGGAAAATTGAGTAGGAAATAAATATAAGCCCAAGTTTTGAGGACCCGTAGAAAAATTTTACTTTCACAGAATTTTCTTATCCAATGTTCATCCGCGACCAAACCGCGATGTAGACTGGGCATGTATTAGTCTATTTTTTTCTAGCGCAATGTCTCCATGACGCGGACCTGTCATAGAGTGATGTGCTGTCAAAATATAGCACATTTAGTGCCTGAAACAAGGGATTTTGTGATTACTTAACGCGTCTTCTTATTGTTTTGTGTGTTTTTGTGTTAATCTTACAGAGAAGTTAGGTTGATATGATTTTGAAGAAAAGTTGCAGATTTTTCTGAAGTATAGGCCTTACTAGCCAACCTATGAGTCGTAGCTCAAGCTACGAGTCGTAGGGTGGTGTCATAGAAAGAATTAGAGACCCAAATTCAGAAATCTACTAAGTAGAGGTCACCCCTACGAGGCTATCATATGAGTCGTAAGTCTCACTATAACTCGTATAGACTTATGACTCATATAGGTGGACTCATAGCAAGAATCAGAGAGCCAAGATGTTGGACAAAAATCTAAAGGCCAAGACTACGAGAGGATAATATGAGTCGTAGTTCAAGCAACGATTCGTACCTATGGATTGTACCAGTTAAGTCCATGATGCCAAGAATCTGATACAAGACCGCGACTATGACTCGTAGGTCATGCTATGAGTCATAACTGCATGACTTATTAGCTGCCAGCTGTCTTTTCTATGTAAATTCTAGGGTTATTTTGAAAATACTGTATATAGTTTAAGTTAGGTTTTTGACAGGAAAGTTCGACCAGTAGACAATCTACAATTACGTTTTGAATCTTTTCTTAGTTTTTTAGAGTAGTTTATTGTTCTCTCTTTGAAAATTCATTTTTGGGATAGCAAATCTTGCCTTGTACTCATTGTTGATCATTCAAGCTTGTGGGTTTGCAACTTGTGGTCCCTATTTTCTTCATTGGTATTGGTAAAGCTCTCATTTATGTCTATCATGTGCATTTTTGTGTGTTTTGCCTTAGCCATGAGTAGCTAAGCACCCATAACTTGTGGTTGTGGGAACCATAGGTAGTTGACTTGAAATAACCTAGGTTTATTGCATTTCTAAGATTTGGGATTTTTCATGTATTGTCTGTTTCCCTTCATTTTTATTGTTGTTTGGTGGTGGCAAACTACAAAACCCTCCTACTATCACGATCCCGACCAAGGTAGTGATGAATATGAAAAGGGAAATAGATGGTATAATTCGATTGATGTATTCTCATCTAATCAACCAAGCCTAACCAAGGGGAGGTTGACTTGTACAATAGGTAACGGTTAGTTGGCACACCATGGTTGCTGACCAAGCACCATTGTGAAATTCGACCTTCACCTTCACAAGAGGGCTGGAAGAACCTATGTTACTTTCCTGCATACAAATCACCAAGTGTAGTTATATTATCTAGGGTAATCGAGTCGACGAACTATGGAGAACACAATTCCCAAGTTGTCTCCTAAATTGAGTGTTTTCTCGCATTATATTTAGTAGTAGTTTTATTTTGTGTTTGAATCACAACCCCTCAACCATTTAGAGATTATAGTCATAAATACTAGAAATGATTTCTGGTGAAGTCTTGTAATCAAGCCCTGTATTCCCTGTGGATTCGACTCTAACCTTCATTAGGTTAATTGCTGACAACGACCGCTTTCTCATTAGAGCGTGAGCATCATCAGAAATTATTGCGCCGTTGCCAGGGAATACGACTAGGTTTTGATTCGATTTCACTATTAGTTGGTTCTAGTGTTGATTTCTAGAGTCTCTTGTACTTTACTTTTGTTTTTGTTTTTGTTGTTTGATTTTATTTGCAAGGTATACTAGGTTGTATGCCCAACAAAATGAGCCAAGGAAATCCCTTAGCTCCACTCAATTTGGAGATCCATCGACTACCAGGAAGAATGGCTCAAGTGAATAAAGATATCGAGGTTGAGGAGGATATGAATACGAACGAGGATTTGGGAAGAGAGGAGAATCCACCACAAAGAGGTAACAGGCCACAACTCAGGGACTTCAATGAAAATGCTTATGGAAGAAACCAATATAGATTGAACCCTATGGCTATGGATTTTACCAGTGCCATAGTGCTGCCTCCATTACTGGCAGATACTAAGTTCACGGTATCGAGTGGATTGGTCCAAATGCTCCAAAACTGCAGATTATTCATAGGGCTGCCTTCGAAGGCTTCCCACAGTCATCTTCAAAATGTAGTGTTTGTTTGCAAAAGTGTCATGATGACACAAAACCTTTTTGTTGATGCTATTAGTTTGAGGGTGTTTCCACTATCATTGACTGGCAATGCAACTATATGGTCGTCCGATCTTCCACTAGGTACTATCACAAGTTTGGCTAAACTTCAGAGAGTATTACTTGAAAGATATTTCCCAAGATCAAAGAAGTTGAAGCTCAAGGACCAAATCAACAACTTTGAGCAACTATTACGTGATTGTATTAGCACAACATGGGAGATGTTTACTAAATGCTTGAGGATGGTCCCTGGTCACAAGATTGTTGATGATGCCTTAGTTGAGATATTCTATCAGGCACTTGATGAGAATAGTCAAGCTTGCGATGACACTATTATCGGAGGCATGTTCCTAGACCAACCTTTTGCATTAATAGCCGCAACGATGGAGCAAGTGGTCAAAACAAATAGAGCATAGGGTCAACGAGAGAGAGGTGTGATGAAACCTTCTTGTGTGGTTAACACCAATAATGAGTAAGCAAAGTTGAACGAAGAGATCATGGAACAACTTGCTCGGCTTCGTACAAGTATGGACTTGGTTTTAAAGCAAAATCAGGCAAGTGTCAAGGCAGTAATCTAAAAATCTCTGAAGGCTCCTATTTATGATAATCCATTCTTTGATGAGGATACATGTTTCGTAAGCAACCAAGCAGCGGGTTCTGGAACAGCCCCCAATGGTCTAATTCGGACTATTGGTGGCAAGGTTCTGGGAATCAAGGTCGGAACTTCAACTGTAATGGGATGTATAAAGACAACTGGGATGGATACTATGAGAGAGAGAGTATAGATGCAGAATGGGGGAGAAGAGAGGGCTACATGAATGGTCCTTATGTGCCACACACAATCGTGATGCCGGATCAAACAACTCCAGAATTGAAGAAATGTTCGAAAAGTTGTTGAAGTGAGCCGACCATCAACTTGATACTTTAAAAGGAACGAAAGCAGATATTTCAAGTATTAACTAGAAAAGAGAGTCTCACTTGGTGGCTATTAAGCAACTAGAGCAACAATTCGGGCAAGAATTTTCATAGGTGAACCAACGCCAAAAGGGAACCCTACGAAGCAATACAGTTCATGATCCAAAGAACGAAAGACATTGCATGGCAGTGATGACTTGGAATGGCAAAAGTACTATAAACCCCTCTATGCAAAAGGTGTAAAATGGGAACCGCAAGAAGAGAGTGAATGAAGAAACATAGGCATGCAACATGGAAGAGCAACTTAAGAAGTATAAAACCTTTCCGAGGCCCCCTCATCTTTTCCCTTAGAGGCTTGGGAAGAGAAAGGAAGAAGGTAAGTTTGAACAGTTCCCGGTAATGCTTAGAAAATTATTAGTAGATATCGCTTTAATGGAATCCCTTGAGAGGATGCGAGGATATGCCGAATGTATGAAAGACCTAGTCAAGAAGAAGCTAGAAATAAGCCAAGATCTTTCCAAAACTATTCAATGTTATAGTGCCATCACTACAAATTCATTAGTGCAAAAGTATGAAGATCCGAGTGTATTCACCATAACATGCACTATAGGAGAACTAGCATTCGCTAAAGCACTATGTGATTTAGGGCTAGATTTAATGCCATTTACCATATTCAGAATGCTCAGTTTGGGAAGCCTTGTTCCTACAAAGATGCGGTTATTGATGGCAGACAGAATAGTCAGGAGGCCTGTAGGAATCTTGTATGTTGTATTGGTAAAGGTAGACAAATTTATTTCTCCTGCAGATTTTGTTATACTTGACTGTGAGGTTGATTTTTCAGTTTCAATCATTTTGAGAAGATCTTTCTTAGCCGCAGGTCAAGCATTAGCAGATATGGAGAAGAGTCTAGTCACTTTTAGGTTTGGTGAAGAAGCAGTGTTGTTTTAAGTGGGCCAGCATGATAGAAAGAGTTATATGTTTCAAGTCATCTCAATGGTTTCAATGGATGAGGAGGATGAAGCAGAAATCCCAGTAGAATTGAGGCTTGGGGTTGATCCTTTAGCAGCCGTGTTGATGAACTTCGATAGTGACAACATTCCTGATTATAAGGAAGCAGTAAATGCTGTTGGGTTGTCATTTCGGTCGAAGCAACAAGCAAGGTTGGAGTCGGACTTGTGCAACAGGGAGATGCCATCTACAAAGCCCTCTATAGAAGTTTCACCAGAGTTAGAGTTAAAGGCATTACCATCGCATCTGAAATATGCATATTTGGGAGAGAATAGTACATTACTTGTCATCATTGCAGCAAATTTGAGTGAAGCCCAAACAGAAGCCCTGGTCTTAGTTCTCAAGAACTATAAGAGAGCTATTGGATGGACAATTGCATACATCATTGGCATACCCCCGGGATATGCACTCATAAGATTCAGCTAGTCAAGGATTACAAATCGAGTGTTGAGCATCAAAGATAGTTGAACCCCCCAATGCAAGAGGTCATGAGGAAAAAATTATCAAGTGGTTAGATGCAGGAGCAATCTACCCAAATACTGACAGCGAATGGGTGAGTTCCAGTATAGCATGTCCCAAAAAAGGAAGGTATCATAGTGGTGCCTAATGCAAAGAATGAGTTGATTCCCATGAGACCAGTCACCAGATATAGAGTGTGCATGAATTATAGAAAATTAAATGCTTCTACTGAGAAGGATCATTTTCCTATGCCCTTCATAGATTCGATGCTTGACAGATTGGCAGAAAAGGGATGGTATTGTTTCCTTGATGGTTATTCCGGGTACAATCAAATCGTTATTGCACCTGAGGATCAAGAGAAGACAACGTTCACATGCCCCTATGGTACTTTCACATTTAAGAGAATACCCTTTGTACTTTGCAACGCTCCAGCCACATTTCAAAGATGCATAATGTCTATCTTCTCGGACATGGTTGAAAGTACTATTGAGGTGTTCCTGGATGACTTCAGTGCCATTGGCCAATCTTTTAAAAAATGCCTTTTACATTTGCATGATGTATTACAGAGGTGTGTCGAGAGTCACTTGGTGCTAAATTGGGAGAAATTCCATTTTATGGTCAAAGAAGGCATCGTACTTGGTCACAGAATTTCAGGCAAGGGAATTGAGGTGGATAAAGCAAAAATCGAGGTGATAGAGAAATTTACACCACCAATTTTGGTAAAAGGTATTAGAAGATTTCTAGGCCACGTTGGGTTCTACCGCTATTTCATAAAGAATTTCTCCAAGATATCTCAACCCTTGTGTAAGTTGCTATAAAAGGATGAAAAGTTTGTGTTTGATGATGCGCATGTATGCCTTCGAAGAATTGAAAAGAAGGCTAACCACAACACCCATTATTGTAGATCCAGACTAGTCGCAACCATTTGAACTAATGTGTGATGCAAGTAGGGTTGTACTCGGTGTGGTGTTAGGGCAACAAAGAGAGAGAGAGAGAGTCTTACACCGAATATTTTATGCCAATAAGGCACTGAATATGTCCTCAAAGAATTACACTGTGACTGAACAAGAATTGGTTGCATTGGTATTTGCATTTGAAAAATTCTGTTCATACCTGTTGGGAGCTAAAGTGATTGTGCACACAATCCATGCGACACTTAAATTTCTGATGGTAAAGAAGGATGCAAAGCCAATATTTATTATGTGGGTACTTCTCTTGCAGGAATTCAATTTTGACGTGATTGATAGAAAAGGGTTAGAAAATCAGGTTTCCAATCACCTTTCCAGATTGGAAGATAAGTCTATGCTGAAGTTTGATGATGGGTTGGACATAAATGACTCATTCCCTGATGAAAGAGTTTTTACAGCTTCACATGATCTCATACCTTGGTTTGCAGATTATGCTAATTATTTGGTGAGTGATATAGTGCCTCCTGATTTGAACACCCATCAACATCGCATGTTTATGCATGATGTAAAGAAGTTCTTTTGGGATGAGCCACATTTGTTTGCATCTGTGCTGATGGCATAATCCATAGATGTATTCCAGAGGTAGAAATGATGAGCATTCTTGAAACGCCACTCTTCGTTGGTGGGTGGTCATCATAGTGGAGCTCGAATTGCTTATAAAGTATTTCAATGTGGCTACTATTGGCCCTCTGTACATCAATACGCCCATGATTATGTTAAGTATTGTGACCATTGTGAAAGGTAAAGGGGAGTTTCACGAAAGCACGAACTTCCTCTTAATCCTATTTTGGTCATAAAACTATTGGATGTTTGGGCCATTGATTTTATGGGACCCTTCATCAGTTCCCATGGTAAATAATGCATCCTGGTCGCAGTTGATTATGTCTCCAAGTGGGTGGAGGCCATAGTTGATGAGTTTAGACTACGGGCATATAAGAGCTCTGCCTTGTACAAGCAACGAACGAAAGTTTAACATGATCGTAGAACTGAAGATCGCCAATTTGCTCAGGGGGACATGGTACTGCTCTACAACTCTAGGTTGAGGTGGTGTACTAGAAAACTCAAATCTAGGAGGATGGGGCCCTTTAGAGTAATGCATGCCCTTAGTCATTGAGCCATCGAGCTAGAAAGCAGAGATGACAAAACTTTCAAAGTCAACGGACAAAGGGTCAAATGATATATGGGTGATATGGATGAAATCAAAATAGTGGAAGATTGACCTTGAAGAGGCATGAACAAAAAAGCTTCCTGTCGTGCCGCGACAATAAATTAGGCACTTCCTGGGAGGCAACCCAAGGTATGCCCCTTGCACCTTTTTCCTTGTGTCTTTACTTTGAGGACAAAGTATCCTATTTTGGTGGGGTGTTGGAAGTTATGGATTAAGGTGAAGTCTAAATAGCCTCAAATCCATAACTTCTCTTATTTTTTGATCCTAAGGTTTTCTTGTTGTGCTTCTTTTTCCTAGTGGATGTTTACTCTTCTATTGAACTTGCATGTTTATATAGTTTAGATAATGGGTAAATTCATAGTAGTGTTATCTATTGGCATATACATATTTTTTTAGATTTGTTTTTTATGTTTTGATGAACAATTGGGTACCCTCAAAATTTTTGAGGTTGTGATTATTGATGAATTCATACATTTTTGAGTATCTGGCAATGCTTGTTTTGATATTGTGAAGGTAAGGTGAGACTGAAAGAGTGATCCGTGAGTCTATACTTGATTGTGGATGCAAATACCACGTGTGTTGTAAGCTTATTTTGCTGCATTCATGCATCTTGTATGAACAAAGAACTTGACTTGTTACTCTTAAATTGGTTTGGTGATGTGGTGGATATGGAAAGGATCTTAGGCCGTTGTTCTTTCAGTGAACCAACTTTTAGCCTAAATGACCTACCAGATGAGTGATTGAATCCCTTGTTCTAAAGTTTTGAGCTTATCATGTACTCATTCTTTCTTGATACCTTGCTAGCTTTACCTTGTTTGATTAAATACCTGGATATTGGCCCTGGTCTATCCTTGAACATGTGAACCTTGATTGAGGCGAAAGGCCTAATTTGAGGGTGGTTACAGTTGGTGGCCCTAGTTTGACGCATAGATATTGTGCACTTCACCTCAGGCAACAAGCCTAAGTTGAGGATGGCCCATATTATGGTAAAAGTGATAATAATAAGGTGGTTAGTTGTGAAATCAAGAATGAAATGAAAATCATGAACTGAGTGAAGAAAGAGAAAAGAGAAGTGCCTTGAATTGAGAAAAAGTAGCAAAAATAAGTTTTGAAGTCGAGGTACAGCTGAAAAAGAGAAAGAAAACACTCAAGAAAAGTTCAAAACAGGAGAATAAGGGTGGACTGATTATGAAGGGGTTGGATTATGAAAATAAAAAGTGTTGGTAAACATGGTTCAAGGATAACTTTTAGTCACTATTTGCCTAAAATACCACACCAAAGCACCCTGAACATGTGTTATAAGCCTATAAGTGCTAAAGTGATCCAACTCCACTTTATCACTAGGCCAGAAAATGAGTATAGAGGCAAGCCTATGGTGTTAGTCAGTAAGCATCGAAGTTCAATTGTGAGAGTGAGAATAGTTCATCAGTCCCTGAATTCTAAATGCTTTTGAGTGAGTATAAGGGGCTTCTTTCCAGTGAGGGCATTTGCACTACTTGAGTAGCATATGACTATACCAGCGATTATGGACATCTGATGCTCCTTATCTTGTCATGGTTAGATTGCTAGGTATCTCATTATGTTCTTGTTTGCTTAACTTTGCAACCCTGTTTTGAAAATAGAAATTGGGTACATAGATCAAAGAAGTTGATATATATGCCATTAGTATAGTTGCTATGTATTTCTCTTTGTCTATGTTGATAGAGTCGTCGCTTGAGGACAAACAACAATTCTAAGTTGAGGGTGTTGATGTGCTATCAAAATATAACACATTTGGTACTGAAATAAGGGATTTTGTGAGTTCCTAAAGCGACTTTTTATTGTTTTGATTTGTTTTTGTGTTAATTTTGCAGAAAAGTTAGGTTGGCATCCTTTTGAAGAAAAGTTGCAGATTTTGCTGAAGTATAGGCCTTATGAGCCTACCTATGACTCGTAGCTCAAGCTACGAATCGTTGGGTGGTGTCACAGCAAGAATCAGAGACCAAAATTCAAAAATTTGCTAAGTAGAGGTCACCACTATGAGGCCATCATACGAGTTGTAAGCCTCACTATGACTCGTATAGGTGGACTCATAGCAAGAATCAGAGAGCCAAGGTGTTGGAGCAAAAACTGAAGGCCAAGACTATGAGAGGAACATACGAGTCATAATTCAAGAAACGACTTGTACCTATGGGTCGTACCAATAGATGCCAAGAATCTGATACGAGACCCCAACTATGACTCATAGGTTATCCTACGAGTCGTAACTGCGAGACTTATTAGCTTCCAACTATCTTTTTCGTCTAAATTCTAGGGTTATTTTGTAAATACTATATATAGTTTAAGTTAGATTTTTGAGAGGAGAGTTCGACCAGTAGACAATATATAATTACATTTTGAATCTTTTCTTTGTTTTATACAGTAGTTTATTGTTCTCTCCTGGAAAACCCATTTTGGGGATTGAAAATCTTGCCTTGTACTCATTGTTGATCAATCAATCTTTTGGGTTTGCAACTTGTGGTGCCTATTTTCTTCGTTGGTATTGGTAAAGCTCTCATTTATGTCTATCATGTGCATTTTTGTGTGTTTTGCCTTATCCATGAGTAGCTAAGCACCCACAACTTGGGGTTGTGGGAACCATGGGTAGTTGTCTTGAAATAACCTAGGTTTGTTGCATTTCTATAATTGGGGTTTTGCATTTATTATCTGTTTAACTTCATTTTGATTATTGTTTAGTGATGGCCAACAGCAAACTCTGCCTACTATCACGATGCCGAGCAAGGTAGTGACGAATAGGAAAAGGGAAATAGATAACATAATTTGATTGATGTGCTCTCGTCTAATCAACAAGCTTAACTAAGGGGAGGTTTAATGGGACAATAGCTAACACTTAGTTGGTATGCAATGGTTGCCGACCAAGCACCATGGTGAAATTTGACCTTCACCTTCACAAGAGGGCTAGAAGAACGTAAGTTACCCTCCTGCATGCAAATCACCAATGTAGTAATATTATCTAGGGTAATCTAGTTGACGAACCATGGGGAACACAATTCCCAAGTTTTCCCCAAAATTGAGTGTTTCCTCGCATTATAGTTAGTAGTAGTTTTATTTTATTTTTTAATCACAAAACACCCCCCTCATTTAGAGATTGTAGTCATAAATACTAGAAAGGATTAGTGGTGAAGTCTTGTAATCAAGCCCTGTATTCCCTGTGGATTCGACCCTAACCTCGGTTAGGTTAATTGCTGACAACGAACACTTTGTTATTGAACATTATGAAGGAGCAGTGTTAGAACTTTCTTCATTTTTCATTTCAGCCCAAGGGCCTTGGGGTCATAGACCCATGCCCACACATGCGTGAGAACACCTATACTTAGCCATTTTTCAATCTATATCACTCAATAGCCTCTCAAAACCCTCTCTAACACTTAACTAAATATTTCATCCAAATTCACGTGTCCCAAGATTAAATTCATTCAAGCTTCAAGCTCTCTTCAAGTCTACATCAAGGAAATCCCAAAATTTGACGTATGTGGGTTTCAACTATTGGGTTCTTTCATCCATGTTGCCCGACCATCCTTTCTGTGAAATTCTCATGTTTCTAAGTCGTGTTACTTATGGATATTACTTATTTTGAATTATGATTACAAATTATGTTGGGGTTTTATGAAATGCTGATTGGAAACACATGTCTACCTATTTCAAGCTTATACTATGAGATGGTTTGTCTGTTGTGACTATGCATATTTTGGGCTATGAAACTATGATCTATTATGAGATTTGATGATGGATTACAAGGTATCTTACATGAGGGTTTTACTATGTATTAGTGGGTTGATTTACATTAAATTTTATCACATTATTTAACTCTCGAATTGCATGATCTTGAACTAGCATTACACACGCGCCAAGTGTTTGATAAATTATCTTGACAAGGATTCTTACGTTATTGATGATCTATTACAAGAATTATGAATCAAGTGACTATTTGATGATTAAGGGATTGTATATATGTATTGAATTCATGAAAGTATCTGTAGTTACAAGTTGACCACACCTTGTTGGGGGTGACATGCCCAATTGCCTTGTTAAGGGGGTGACATAACTTGAGCACCTCGTTGGGGGGTGACACACCTATACTACCATGTCGATCGGTATGTACCTTGACCATCTCGTCGGGGGTGACATTGCCATACTACCACACTGAGGGGTATGTACCTTGACCACCTTATCGGGGGTGACATACCCATACTAACACGTCGAGGAGTATGTACCTTGACCACCTCATCTAGGGATGACGTGCCCATACTACCACAACACAGGGTATATACCTTGACCACCTCATCGGGGGTGGGGGTGGGTGACATGCCCGTACTACCATCTTGAGAGATAGGTACCTCAATTAGCTTCCAAGGGGGTGACATGCTATTGATTCCAAGTAATAGTCGCTTGGTCTATGATTATGGTCTCCTACCACACATGTATTATGTGCTATACAAGTTATATGATTTACAAATGTGTTTTACTTCAAGTATTGATCATGCATGCCATATTGATTTTATACTTATCCATTGCTTACGATTATGCATTTTGACTATATTGGCTTATGTCATGTTGCATTACATCCAACATATTTAGTACATTCAAATGTACTAATGCCTACTCTATGCCTACATGATGTTACCATGCAGGGGTCAGAGCACCTCATGATCATCCTTCACGTTGCTAGTTTTGGCATCTTGAAGATAAGTTTGGTGAGTCCTCAAGTTCGGGGCACTAGCTATGCTACTCTTACTTTTGTTATCTCTTTATGTTGGACATTTGATATTACACGAGTGAGTCCAAAAAGTGTCTTGGCCCTCGCCCAATCTATGCTAGAGGCGTTGTTGGAACAATTGATGTAATTATGCTATGATCTTGACTCTTGAGTATTTTATGATTATCCAAAACTTCCCCAAGTCCCTCTTTCCCTTATTTATATCTCTTCATGTAATCTTGTTTTCGCGACCAAGGGTTTGTGATTGATGTGCTAAGAGGCTTGTTTGGAGTTCCTTCAGGTTCTCCATTCGGCGTGTCACATCTAGGCCCTAAGCTTGGGTCATGATAGGTGGATATAGAAGCTGGTCAACTGAAGTTTAGATTGAATGATAAAGAAGTTATTTTCCATATCCATCAGACGATGAAGCATCCAAATGAGCTCACGAGTGAAGTCTGGGCAATTGGTGAAGTCTAAGTAATTCATTTGCCTAAGTCGTGCCGCGACTATAAATCAGGTATTGCTTGGGAGGTAACCCAAGGTGGACCCTGGCATTTTGGTACCCAAGTATGTTTTTCACCCCTTATGTTCTATTTTGGCTTGATATTGTGCATTGGGGACAATACGCATATTTTTCGATGGGATGTGGGTAGTTATGGGTCTCAGTGAAGTCTGAGTAGCTTATGGTCCATAACTATCCCAATTTTTTATCCCGAGGTTTTTTTTCTTGTGTTATTTTTTCTCATGGATATTTAATTGAACCGGCACATTAAGGATGCTTAGATAATATGTGTAGCATATATTACTAATACTTGTAGTATATACCATGTTTTTGTGTTTTGTTTGAAAAATGATACCCACCTAAAATTTTGGATAAGTAGTTAGGTACTAAACATCCATGTTTAGGTTTTTCACAATATCTGTTCTGATAAGTAAGGGTAAATTGAGATAGAAAGCATGATCTATGAGTCTTTTGTTGATAAGGTATACAATGCTATGAGAGTGTGATCTTATTTTGCTAGATTCATATGTTGTGTGCTGATTTAGAAATTGCCCTATTACTCTAAATCTTTGTTCTTAAATAATCCACTTTAGCCTAAAAATAACCAACCAAATGATGATATATCCCTTGTTCCAAATATTTGAGCATTACACGTACCAATTCCTTCTAAACGCCTAATTAACCTAGCCTTTTCTCGCAAAACATCCTGAATTTATCGTGGTCTGTCCTTGAACATGGTGGACCTTGACTTAGGCAAAAAGCCTAAGTTAAGGGATGCTAACGAAAGTGGCCTTGGTTCAAAGGATAGATATGGTGCACCTCAACAGAGGCTACCCTCAGTTAAAGGTGGTTGGCGTAAGGGTAGAAGAAGAAAAATAAGGGGGAGAGTTAGGAATTAAGAGAAAAAGAAGAAAAATCAGTTATCGGGTATGAGAAAAACAAAAGATGCCTTAGATTGAGCTAAAAAGCAAAAAGAAGGATAAAAACAAGGCAAAAAGCTAAAAAATGAGAAGAAAGCACTCGAAAAAGCTTGAATAAGGAAAAAGGAAGAATAAGGTGAAACTGACAGAGTTGGTAGGGCAAGAGTGTAGGAAAACACAGTTTCAAGGAGGGCCATTAGTCACTATTTTCCTACAATATCATACAAAAGCCAGCTGAGCCTATGATATAAGACTAGAAAGTCCTAAAGTGATCCTTGTCAAGTTAGCTGAATGTGTGAGTCATGAGTATAGGGGCAGGCCAATAGCATTACACAGTCCCAAGGTTTAACATGAAATCATTGTTGATGTCAAATATGAGACTTCTTTCTGTGATGGAACTTGCATTGCATTGTTAGCATTTGACTTGTTCAGTGATTGTGTACTGTTGATAGCCCCTTACTTATCATAGTTGTGTTGTCACATGCACCAGTTTGCATTGGTTTGTTAAATAGCTATCTGATCCAGTTTTGAAAAGCTGGTGTGGGTATCTGAGTTTAAGATGTATATGATATATGCCATTGAGTTGAGTTGTGTGTTACTATATTGTCTATATAGATTGAGTGGTCACTTGAGGACATGAAATAATTTTAAGTTGAGGGTGTTGATATGCTGTCAAAATATAACACTTTTAATTCTTAAAACTTAGGATTTTGTGTGTTCTCAGTGCGATGTTTGTGGGTTTAATGTGTTTTTGTGTTTAGATTTGTAGGAATATAGGTTGGCCATGATTTGGGGCAAAATTGCAGAAGATGGCAGGTTTTTGATGAATTATGAGACCTTTATAGATCATAGAGCATTCAACGAGTCGTAGAGGAAGTTTCATGACAAATTCCAGTGAGGGGTGAATTCTGAAGATCAGCTCAACGAGCCATGCATACGAGTCGTACAACATTCTACAGTCGCATTGATGGTTTTCGTGAAGATTTCTGGTGAGGGGAAATTTGATAAATTTGAAGCCTATGAATATGCAGTACGAGTCATGCATTAGTATATGAGTCATAAAGTGGTATCGTAGAAGAGAAGTCCAAAATCTCGAGTTGATTATGAGACCCCGACTATCAGTCATAGAAGCCACTACGAGTCATAGAGAGCTTTCATGAAGTTTCCTGACTAGTTTTCCTAATTTATTTATGACTTAATTGTAATTACTATAAAATAGTACTTTTAGGTTATTTTTCAGTACTTTCAGGGTTTGTACTTAGAGAACTCAATATTTGAGTGAGAAGATAGTGAGAAAACACTGGTGGGTAAATTTGATCTTGAAACTTATGATTCTTGTTCTTCGTAGGTTTTGCTTGTTCTTAATTCAATTGTATATGTGTAATTATGTTTCTCAATCTATAATTTCTTCATCTTCACATAGCATGAGTAGCTAAATCCACAACTAGGGTTGTGGGAACCATGAAGAACTAACTAAGGAAACCCGGGTAATCTACAATTCTTAGAATGAGTATATGCATGTGCTAATCAATTCTCTTTATTTTGCATGTTTTCTATTGGTGGCCAACATTAGAATTCGCCTAGTGTTACTAACTGGATCAAGGTAGTAATGAATAGGAAGAGAGATTGATTAACAGAATTCAATTGATATGCTCTCATCTAATCAACCGAACTGGGACAATGGGAGGTTGTACTGTGACTTATACGTAATGGTTAGTATTTCACACTATGGATATGGGCCAAGTCACGTAGTAAAATTCGTCTCTCACATTTGATCGAAGGTCTTGGTGAACTTAAATTACCATCCTGCATATTATATACTTGACAAGAGTTGGGTTATCTGGTGATAATATGTTGGGGAATTATGGAAAACACAATAACCTAGTTGCTCTCTATTATTGATTATCTCTGTGATAGTTAGCTCATTTTACCTTCTTATTGATTATTGCAACTCCCCACCCCTTTGGGGAATTAAGTTGGTTAGCTACGTAGATTGCTATTGGTGAGTTTGTCTTGAGTCTATATATTCCCTGTGGGTTTGATCCTAACCTTGGTCAGGTTTTATATCATGACAACGACTGCTTTATCCTCTAAAAAGGAGGTGTAACTTGGGTGACATCACTCAAGATATTGAAATTCCTACTTGGAAATAGGAAGATGTGAACATGGATTTTGTGGTTGTGTTGCTTCGGACACGAAGGCAATTTGACACAATTTAGGTTATTGTTGACCGAATGACTAAGTCTTCTCATTTCCTGCCAGTTAAGACTACCTTTAGTGCCAAAGATTATGTAAGGTTGCATATCCCAGATTTGGTGAGGTTGCGTGGTGTGCCTAGGTCTATCATATCATATCATATCATGGCACTCAATTTACTTCTCAATTTTGGACATCGTTTCAAACAAGACTCGGTACTAAGGTGAAGTTGAGTACCACCTTTCTTCCTCAAACTGATGGACAAGCTGAGATGATAATTCAAACTTTTGAGGACATGTTGAGGGCTTGTATATTTGAATTAATTGTAATTGGGATGATCATCAACCACTCATTGAGTTTTCTTATAATAATAGCTTTCATGCTAGCATTGGTGTGAAAACATTTGAAAATTTGTATGGTAGGAGATGCAGATCTCAGGCGGGGTGGTTTGAATTGAGAGAGATAGCGTTGATTGGCCCAAATATGGTATTGGAGGCTATGGGGTTGATGACTTTGATTAGGGATAGGTTAAAGACAGCTCAAAGTCGCCAAAAGTCCTACTCAGATGTTAGGAAGAGAGATCTTGACTTTCATGTTGGAGATTGGGTGTATGTGAAAGTCTCACCTATGAAGGGGGTAATGTGTTTTGGAAAGAAGGGCAAGCTAAGTCCCCGATATATAGGTCCTTATGAGGTTGTTGAGTGGATTGGGAGTGTGGCTTATAGGTTGGATTTATATCTGAATTTAAATTCTATTCACTCAATTTTCCATGCGCCTACATTGAGAAAATTGGTTGGTGATCCTAGAACCATTGAGCATTTTAAAGATGTTGAGGTTGAGGAGAACTTGTATTAGGAGGAAGTTCCGATTGAGATTTTTGATAGGCAGGTAAAGAAGCTTCTCAATGAGGATATGCTTCAGTTAAGGTGCTTTGAAGAAATCAACATGTGGAAAGTGCTGCATGGGAGGCAGAGTTGGACATGATTAAACAATATCCCCATCTTTCCAAATCTAATCAAGCCTAAGATATTAGGTTGTTTCTATTCCAAGTGGCCCTAATTCTTTCACTCTTGAGTTTCATGACATGACATGCATATATGTGTACAAAAATGGTTTTTAATATGTTTTGAATGATTTGAATACATTTTGATATGAGTTTTATTGACTTTATGATTTTCAAGTGATGAAATATGTATTATATCCTATGTTTTGACGTTTCATGTTCTAAGTCAAACCTTTCAAGCCTTGTTCTAGAACATTCGAGGACAAATGTTCCCAAGGGGGAGATGATGTAAGGACTCAGACTTTGTAGACCTTAGTGGAGCTTAGAAATTGGTTCTGGAATGTTTTGGACCAAGGCGATGCTTCAGGGAAGCCTCCACAATCCATGTGAAGGTATACAGACAATGTAGAGGTGCCTTGAAGTTACCCTTGGCCTTGTGTGGGGAGTGTTTTCTTTAATGTAGAGTTTGAGACCAAGGCATAACACACAGTCAGTGTGACGCTTCATGGTCCGTGGTGGACCGTATGGGTGGCCTTGGCCTTGAAAATCCACATTTTGGATAAGGCATTTCATACATGGACCCTCTCACGGACCGTATAGTGTTTAATGTTTTGTGTGGCCTTTCACATGCACTCTGGAGTAAAAAATTTTTAAGTATCAGAACATCATCTCAGAACTTTGTCCACAAGAATTTTTCTAAGTGAAGCATCATGGAGGCCATATGGTCCCTGTGACCTTTCATGAACCATGAAGTTGTCAGTATCGGTGCCTACGCCAATTTGTTTCCAAGTGTGGAATTACCGTGTAACACCCCACATCTTACATGTACTAGTTGTACTCATATGGAACATGATATGGCTTGGTCAAATCAACACCCATTTTCCAAAGTGCTTGAATTTCATATTAGCGGGTTATGTGTATGTCTAATGCTTAATACGAGTAAATGTATGTAAGTTTTTAGTCAAATTAAGGAGATTGTGACATTCAATGAAGTGAAAGAAATGAGGTGCTTGTAGGACTTAGCATGCTAGCAAGTGAGTCACCAACGTGCTTAGCTTAAATATGCTAGGTAGACGGAGACGAGGCCCAACATTGAATTTGTCCAAGTCTGATAATGAATAAAGTCCATGTTAAGGGTGTAAATTTAACCTGTATTTTAGTATCGTAAGTAGAAAATATTTACAGCCCAAGATGAATAATAAAAAGGCCCAAGTACATTCAAAACTCACGTGATGATTTAGGCTCAAACTAAGTAAGGGGAAAAGACAAAAATGGGCAGCTAAGGTACATCATAGTGGTGCCCTTTTTGCTTCAGCCAATACAAATACAAATAAGTTGTCAAGCAAATAGCTTAAGAGAAGCTCCTTATCAAAAGTGATCTACTCTAATCATTGCGAAGACATATGCTCTTCTACGGTCATCCATCAGAAGACCTACATGATCATCTACAAAAATTCGCACAAGTGTGTAAGGACATTTTGGGAACAGAGCCTCAAACTAGGATGCTATGGTACTTCAGGTCTTCCCAATGACCCCTAGAAGTGATACTGCTATCTGGTGGTCTGAACTCCCTCAAGATGCATACTCAAATAGGGTAGAGATAAAAAGAGCCTTCCTGGCAAGGTTCTATGTTAGACCAAATAGGTTTAAATTTCAAGACTGAATCTTCAACCTCCAGCAAATTCCAGGTGATTCGCTAAGTACGACATGGGAGTTATATAAATAATGCTTAGGAAAATCTCAGGATTATGGTCTTTCGAGTGAGTTATTGGTGGCAAGTTTTTATAGAACACTGAACTCAGAATAACAAGGTTAGGCTGATGATCTACTGGGAGGAGAATACTTAGCCTTTTTTAAGGAAACCGTTCGTAAAAGATGCCAAACATATGAAAAAACAAGTTGCTATTCATCAATTATACAAGTCAATGCATGAGCAACATGCCGCCTAAACGAGTACATCCGGTGGAAATTCTAGCCAATAGTGAGAGAGTGGTGTGAACTCGTGATTCAGATTACCTCATCATCAATGCTTTGGAGATGGAAGCTCTAAGGTTGAGACCATGTTTTCTAAGATGATAGAGAGAATAGACGCATAAGAGGAAATCTTACGGTAAATCAAGTTTGATGTTATTAAGATAAACTATAAATTTGACCAACATTCGTCGGCAATCCAAAAACTCAATAACAAATTCGAACTTGTTTCTATGCAACTTGAGCAGATTCAATGGAGCATGTTGAGCAATGAAAATCCTAGTGAAGGAGGGACATCAAACCTTTAAGGAATTCTGAGTACTGAAGATGACTAAGTCGTTCCACGATGTTAAATAAGGCACTGCTTGGGAGGCAACCCAAGAGGTTTCAAATGCCTTTGTTTTTCTTATTTTATTGGTAATTTGGGATTTTTAGGTAGCATTTTGATTGAGTGTTGACTTTTACTTGTAGAGATTGAATTGGTTGTGAGTTGGTGTAATGATTCACTTTGAGAAAACTGTGCAAGTTTTGGAAATAATGGAGAAAGTTCAGAAAATGGCATTGGAAACATCCTCTACAACTTGGCCTACGAGCCGTAGTTCGTCCTATGACATACAGTCATGCCTCGTAAAGGATAATAGTGATGACTTGAAGTTAGCACTCACACTACGAGCTAACTTTACTACTAATAGTCCCTACTACGAGTTGTAAATGGGGCTCAAAGTGCCCAACTATGATTTCTAAATTTTCCAAGTGGTGAGCGGTCTACGAGACCAACACCTGTAGGCCATAGTCAGAGTTAAGACCCATAGTCAGATTTTTGTAGACCTAACTTAGGGATTTTTAAAGTTAGACTGGTAATGAATTTAAAGGGTCAAAATAATTTTTGACCACTTATTATTAGCCACAATCATCGATTTTCCCCCTAATATTTTTCCCAAATATTTCCCGATGAATTTTTCGACCACCCAACCCAATTTCCAACAACTTTTCCTACCACTAGGGTTTTTAGGCTCCCTTCTTCTCATTTTCTCATTGTAGATCATCATTCCCGATGGTATCTTGGTTTATTTTAACTCTCCAAAATTTACTTTTCTTTGAATGTATTGGATGAATATTGGGATTGAAATGCATACCAAGAAATAATGTTTATGGGTTTGATGCAAATTAAGATTAAACTAGAGTTTTAATCGTAATGAGTAGTGTTTAACCCTAGTTGAAGGATTTGGTCTTATTGTTATAATTAGATAATCATGCTATGTCAGTTGTTGTTGATCGATTGTTTAGTTTTGGTTTGTAATTATGTGTCGATTTGGAAAACCATTTTTGCATGATGAGGGGTTGGCTAGGGTGATATTGTTGATATTTTTGGGTTGGTGAATTTTGATGTAATTGTGAATCAATTTGCTAAATCTTTATGTATGCATTTGAATGATGATTTTGCGTAATTAGGCAGATGATTATATGAGTGTATTCTTGAATGAGCTTAGGGGATATGGGCTTGAATGTGTTTTGATTGGTAAACCCATGTTGCTACTGTGACACTACTATTTAGGGTTCAAGTTGCCTTGTGCTTGATTTATGGAAGTGTGCTTGCTTCGATGTTATTTTGTTTCGTTTATGTTGTAAATCTGTGTGGTGAAGTGATAGGCACCTCAGGTACCTGTCATTCCCTGTTACAGAAGTCTCCTACGACTCATAGAAGAGTCTACAAGTTGTAGTTGCCCCTCATAATGAATGACAGTGACCCCAGCTCCATGAACATTTACAATACGAGACCCACCTACGAGTAGTAGTTCCCACTATGAACTGTAGTGGGATTCATTAAGCCTGTATTAAATTTTGCAAACTGAAACCTTGTATGAGACCAGACAATGACCCATAGTCAAGGCTATGCGTGTTATTGCGTCTCATAATAGTTTTAGTTTCTAAAATTGTTATTCACCTGCGGAGTACGAGGCCACAGTGCGACTTATAGTCTTCACTATGAGTCGTACCGAGGTCTCGTACCTACCACTTGCATCAGATGGAGTTCTACTTTTTCTTTGATCTTATTTGTTGTTGCTTTATTATAGGTTGAGTGTTTTTGGGTTGATCATGTTGTGTTAGTGCTATTTTCAGGTGATATAGCCCCCAAGACCAAACAAATAGCTAAAAGGGTTGTGAATACAAGATTTATGGATGAGGAGTCCGGGAACGAACAGCCAGATGGATCGAATGAGATCTAAAATGTCCGGATTAACCCCGAGGCATAGATGCCTCAGCCTAGGGCAGATGTTGCTTGAGCTACAAAGAACCAGGATCAAAAAGTTGGTTCCTCCCAGCATGATGAGGAGGGACAGGGTAATGGGTCTGAGGGGAGTTCAATACAGATGACTACTTCTGGTTCGGAGTCTGATTTAGAGGAGGTTCCCCAAGATGGAGAAGTAGCATAGACCTCTGTGGCCCCATCTATTTCTCCTATGGATTCACATTATCATATATAGGGTGAAGATGGTATGAAGAAGATTCTTGATGAGGGGTTAGAGCCAAAGGAGTAGGGTAAACCAGCCCGATCTTTCTACGAGGAGCCCCGATTGGTGGATATAGGATTGAGCCATTTGCCAGCGCTAGAGGCCAAGATCAAACGACATGGGCTCAGATGGTTGACGGACAAGCTGGATAGATACTCCCTGTTCATAGTATGGGAGTTTTTTGTAACTTATGCAACAACCATCCTACAGAACCTGCCCAAGGGGAAGAAGGCTCTCGATCAGCCAAAGTTGAGAGAGGTTTTGGTTTATAGGCCGGTGGGTCGATAACTCAGAAGAGACGATCCGTCAAATGTAGTTTGGGACTATATATAGAGCACTGGAGTTCACAACTAAGTTTAATCAGCAGATTCACCGGTTTAGACAGGCTGTCATTTCTAAGAGTGTTGATCAGTGGACAGAGCTCTTGAGATGGGTCACTAGTTAGATAGCTGAGCGTGGTCTAGAACCTATTTGGGTCAGGACACATTCCGACCCGATCGTGAAGTCTTCTCTTTCTTTTCTTGCCATGTTTGGTGGGCTATTATTAAGTCTCGCATCCGGCCCACTTTCACAGAATGTTATTACGTTAGAGAGAGCTATTTTGTTAGACAACATCCTGGCTAGTTATGATATCTAATGGAACAGACTCTAGTAGAGTAAATACATGAGTCATCATTCAGGAGGGACACGTGGATGCATTTTTCGGTGTTGATTTGTAGACTTTGCATCGAAGCAAAGGTAGAGGTATCACTTCATGTAGATCCCATGATCGTGTCCCTACATACAATGATCCTATCCTGCTCAAGGCTGATGATAACCCTGTGGCACTCTACCGGGCACAACCTCCCATACGCGAGACACTCATGCCTGAGCCACAGGCAGAGGATTCGACGGCTGCCGCCACTTCTACTCTAGCTGCTACCATATTGAGGAGGGACCACAACATCCTGTGGTAGTCGATACTTAGATAGGTTCCATTATAGCCACACCTGCACTAGAGCTATCCACATCATAGATTTCTCCCATAGACATTATGTCTGTTGTTGCTTTCCAAGCTATGGTTCGTAGAGTATCACAGATTTAGGCACAGTAAGTCCAGCTCTTGCGGTAGATTAAGCAATGGTTCTAGTAGACAGTTCAGGCATCGAAGGATAGATGAAAGGCATTCACTACTTTAGATGTTGAACATCAGATTGCTATGCTGGATGCGCGAGTTAATGCCTTCAAGGAGTATGTGCAGAAGATACTTGCTGAGGCTCGGCCTCAAGACTTATCAGTCTTTTGTCATGAGTTGATGAAGTTCAAGGCTAATTTGATGACATCATTAGCGGCTTCGATCGCAGTTCTTGAGCAGACACCTAAGGATGAGCTGCTATTTGATATGTTCTCAGATGATCCACCACGTACTCCAGGGAAGAGACCTATTGAGGAAGTTTATGTAGAGGAGGGGCACAAGTGCCAGGAGACCTTAGATGTAGCTGATGAAAAGGCAGCATAGGACGCGCTCAGATTTTTCTTGAGAGAGCCAAGAGAAAAGAGGAGCTGAGGACAACCGAGGATGTTGATCGAGTGCAGGGCATTGGCTTATCAGCATGGTTGCAGCACAGACTACCCCAGAGGAGGGAGATGCTCATGGATAGCCAGATATCGGTGCTTAGGCACCACTTGATGTTTGAATTTTGACCCCATATGCTTCTTTTGTTTTTGTTATTGTACATTGAGGACAAAATACATGTTTTTCAAGGAGGTATAGGTAGTTGAGGACTAGGCTGAAGTCTGAGTAGCCTTTAGTCCATAATTATCCCAAGTTTTGATATCACGAGGTTTTCTTGCCTAGATTATATGGCCTCGTGGATTTTTATTTTTATGTTGAACCGGCATGTTTTAGATGTTGTAGATAATTTTTATGGTATATGGTAATTAAACTCTTGGCATGTACATAGTTTTGATGGTTTATAAAATTTTTGAAAAATCAGTACCCTTGAAAATTTTTGTTGATTAGTAGTTATTTTGTGATCATGCATGTTTGAATGGTTTGGTAATGTTTATTTTGACTAACAGAAGGCAAGTTGATACTTGAAGTATGATCTGTGAGTCTATGCTGGCTATCTATGCAATGCCATGTGTGTGTGAGCTAATTTTTTTCTGTTCATGCATTGTGTACTGATTTAGAACTTTCCCTATTACTCTGAGTTGGACCAGAGATTGTATGGATTAGGAAGGGATTTTAGGCCCTTGTTCTTTCATTTAGTCCACTTTTGCCTAAATGACCCACCAAATGAAAGAGTTTAACCCTTGTTTAATATGTTTGAGCCTTACATGTACTTTGTCTTTCTTAATACCTAGCTAGCCTAACCTTGTATAGTGAAATACCTTGATATTAGCCCTGGTCTATCCTTGAACATTGTGAACCTTGATTGAGGCAAAAAGCCTAAGTTGGGGGTGGCTACCAAAATTGGCCCTAGTTTAGGGATGGATATTGTGTACTTCACCTCTGGCTAAAAGCCTAAGTTGAGGTTGGCTTATGTTTTGGTATAATAAGAAAAAATGAGGTAGTGTGTTAGGAATAAGAGAAAGAGTAGAGATCCATGTACTGGGTAGAGAAAAAGAGAAAAAATGCCTTAGTATGAGTTGAGAAAAAGCAAAACAAGTTTGAAAATAAGGCAAGCTGAAAAATGAAGAGAAAATATCCAGAAAGCTTGAAAATAAGGAGTAAGGGAGGACAAGTTGAAAATGGGTGAGTTATAAAGGTTGGTCGTTAGTCATTAATTGCCCAAAATGCCACACCAAATCCCCATGAGCCTACGTTACAAGCATATGAAGTCCTAAAGTTATCCTAATCCAATCAGTCAACACAAGTTGTGAGTATACGTACGCCTATGGTATTGGTTATCATGTATGAATCTCATTTTTCAGAGTGAGTATGCTTGCATTGAATGAGTATCTTTTAAGATCATATCGAGTGTTTAAAAAGGGACTTCTTTTTTGTGAGGGCATTTGCATTACATGGTTAACATTTGACTTGTTCAGTGAATGCGGATTATTGATGCTCTTTAACTTATCATAGTTGGATTGTCAAATGAGTCAATATGCTGTAATTTACTTAATAGCTATATGATCATGTTTTGGAAATGCTATTATGGGTACCTGAGTTAAAATTGAGTAAGGTATATGCCAGTAAGTTGATTGCTATGTATTGTTTTTATCTATCTAGATAAAGTCGTCACTTAAGGACAAGCAACAATTCTAAGTTGAGGGTATTGATATACTGTCAAAATACAACATATTTGATGCCTATAACAAGGGATTTTGTGTGTTCTCAATGCAAATTGTTATGGTTTTTATTTGTTTTTGTGTGTATATTTGTAGAAAATATAGGTTGGCCTGATTTTGGGGAAAAGTAGCAATTTTGTTAATTTTGAGGATCTACAAGACCCACTATGAGTCATAGCCCAAGCTGTGAGGTGTAGGGATCATAGGCCAAGCTGTGAGATCATAGTAATTAACAGTTTCTAAAACCAAAATATGAGAATTTGAAGTTCAGCCATACAAGCTCAAGGTACGAGTTGTAGTCCTCACTAGGACTCGTAGAAAGGATCCTTGTAGCAATTAACAGTGTTGATTAAAATATGATCATGAAATGCAGGGATGGACTACATGAAGGCCTTAGGAGTCGTATACCTACCTACAACTCGTAGAGGTGAATCATAGCAGTAAACTCTAAAATGCCAAGTGCTGACCACGAAAGGCCAATTACAGCTCGTAGGTCACCCTACGAGCCGTAGCAGTTGCAGACTAGATTTTCTAATTAATTGAAGGACCTTTTTGTAAATTATATAAATAGTATATGTTAGGGTTTGAGAATGAGGTTTTTGGAGAAACCTATGAGCCGTAGCAACTGCAGACCAGATTTCCTAATTATTTTAAGGACCTTTTTGTAAATAGTATAAATAGTATATGTTCGGGTTTTAGAATGAGTTTTTTGGAGATTTTTTAGATAGCAACTTCGTAGTTCTTAGAATATTGTAGCGTTTTAGAGTAGAAAACTAGGGTTTTACTTCAAGACTCAAGATTGGAGATTAGAATCACTTGTAGATTAATTTCATCATTCAAGCTTGTGAATCTAAATTCAAAGGTGGTTTTATTACTCTTAATTCTTCTTGGGTAATTTCTCAACTATGTTTGTTTCATTCATTGTTAGTTTTCTTGCCTAAGTTATGAATAGCTAAACGCCCACAACTTGGGGTTTTTTGAACAATGAGTAGCTAGCTTAATAACCTAGATTATTTACACTTCTTGAGTTAAGTATTTACATGTATTATCCCTTTTTCTTCATTTTTCTTGTTGTTTAGTGGTGGTGAACATTAAAGCCCTCCTAGCATCATGATCCCGATCAAGGTAGTGATGAATAGGAAAAGGTAATTGGTGATAGAATTTCATTGATGTATTCTCGTTTAATCAGCAAAACCCGGCCAACGTGACGTTGACTAGGACAATAGGTAACGGTTAGTTGGTACACTATAGTAGCCGATCAAGCGTCATAGTGAAATTTGACCTTCACCTTTGCCTAAGGGTTGGAAGAACCTACATTACCATCCTGCATGCACTGTCTTAAGTTAGGTTGTGTTATCCGAGGTGTTTGAGTTAATGAATCAAGGGGAAAACAATTTCCCATATTGCTTGCAGATTTGATTTCTCTTCACTTTATTAGTGTAGTTCTATTTATTACCAATCATTTCAAACCCCCTCCGTTTTTAGAGTTGAGTTATTTGATGCTTAAATTAGATGTTGGTGAATCAATGAAACAAAACCCCATATCGCCTTGGGATTCGACCCTAACCTATGGTTTTAGATTCTATATTTGACAAAGATCACTTTATCCTCAAAGAGTTACAGTTTGAGTGTGATCAGATGCTCATTAACATAAAAGATGTCTAAGAAATATTTTTAAGTTTGAGCTACGCCTACGATTTATACTTATGATTCAAAGAGTATGTTTAAAGATTTCGTGGGTTGGCTTAGCACTAAGAGGACTAGAGATTGGGACTCATTCCATTAGTTGAGGCATAATCACATGAAGCTAAATCTCACTGTCCCTAACTATGTGCCACCATAGGAAACTTATAAGCTAGGCTCGTGGATCCACATTGGCCCAAATATTATGAAATATCCAATTGCAAAGTTATTGAGTTTTAGACATCTACTTTGCTAAGTAGATTCCTCTTTTTCCCTATGGAAGGAGTGCATTTGACTTTTCCCAATGGAAAGAGTTCATTGAATTCCATATAGTAGCTTACATGGTCTTACTATCGATTATGGTTCATTGACACAAGTTTTAAGATCTTATGATAAGTTTTTAGATTATGTGCTTTCTTATGCATTTTCTCAAATTGATCTTGAGTCATATTTCTTGTACATGTTTAAGCTTGCCTATCTATCCCTTACTCTACATATCCATAGATATTATGTTTAATAATGATGGCATTACAATTTCATCCATGCATAGCATCTCATATACATAATATATTCAAATGTACTAACATATTTTTCCTTCATAATTTAACCATGTAGGGCAAGAACCCCTCCACTGACTCGAGGCTAGTTTTTAGTGTCCAAGACTAGTAGTTTATTTGTGGTGAGCCCTTAGTTCGGGACTCTTGCACCTTTTCATCTATTTTATATCATTGGTTTGACTTTTGGATGATGTATTTGTAGCCCTTCTGAGGCTTTTACTTTCTTGTTCCCTTATTTTGGACTCTTTTCTACTTGATGGATATCGATCGATATTGGTCCCATCCATTTATAATGTTGATGATATGCACGTGGAGAAACAAATGGATTCTAGTTATTCTATGATTTTTTAATATTGCTTCATTATAAAAAATATCCATCGCCCCTTCCCCTTATGTTTTTCTGAAAAATTTCAATTTAATGCCTATGAATGCTTAAGATGCTTACATGGCTTGGGTGAAGTGCCTTCTAGTGTCTCATTCACCGTATGATGACTAGGCCCCTAGGTTGGATTGTTATATACTTGGTATCAAAGCATAAGGTTTAAAGATGTTCGTTGGATGTCCATGCATACCCGATAGCATGGTCTGATTCAAGGTTGTGAAACGTGCCACTATCTTGAGTGAGAGGCTATGTGATGTTTAAGAAAGTCTTCCCTTTTTTTATTCATGTCTTTCCTTAGAGTTGAATAAATTTTTTGCTAACGAATGATGGGCTTTTGCTTATTTCTAGATCATGACACTAGTAAGAGCTTCCCATTAGCGACACACTCCCAAGAAACAAGTCCTTCCACTCCAGCTAGGTGATGGAGTGTCTCATGGGGAGTTTCTAGCTGCATTCACCATGTTGTCACAAGCGCTAGCCAACAAAACTAATAGCGACGCGGTCATTACTCCTCTAGTTCCCACTCCAACCATGAGGGTACATGATATCATGTGCATAAACCCATCAAAATTTCATGGGTCAAAGATGGATGAGGACCTTATTGAGTTTATTGAGGAAGCTTATTGGGTTTTGGCAATGACATGAATTTTGTCCAAAGAAAAACCTGAGTTGGTGGCCTACAAACTTAAAAGAATGGCTAAGATTTGGTTCGAGAAATGGGTCGATAAGAGAGGCCAAGAAGAAGGTCCTATTGGTTGGGAGAATTTCAAGAGTCCTTTTTTGTATCAATTTTCCCCATTGAGTTTAAGAAGTCAAACGTCCAGGGGTTCATCAACTTGAAGCAAGGGATCATGTGCGTGAGGGAGTATGCCCTCATATTTACCAAATTGTCAGCGAATGCTCTGTTTATGGTTGTGGATCTGAGGGCTCGCATGAGAAAGTTTATTTTGGGTGTCTCCTAGTCGGTCTCCAAGGAGTGTAAGATGGCCATGTTAGTGAAGGAGAAGGACATTTCTATCTTGATGATGTATGTAGAGAAGATTGAGGAAGAGATGCTTCGTAAAAGGGCAAGGGAGTCGAAGAGATCTCGAGTTGAAGGCAGGAACTACTCTCACCAAAAGGGCGGTTGTCACAAATTCCAAAGTGGCCAATGGCAAGGTGGGCAAGGATCCACCAACACTCCTCCTTCACAAAAGGAAAAGGGGGTTAAATTCCTTTAATTCCCTGTTAAGCCAGTTCTTGAATGGGAGGATAACAACTCTTTATGTAGGGGTCGATTCATTTCTCTTACAAAGGCCCAAAAAATGATTTCCAAGGGGTGCATCTACTACTTGATGAGGGTTAGAGATGTCTCTTCCAAAGTTCCTTCTCTTGAGTTAGTCCCTGTTGTAAATGAGTTCCCTGATACCTTCGTAGATGAGTTACTAGGTTTCCCTCCTAAAAGAAAGGTAGATTTTGGTATACACCTCTTATCTGATACTCATCCTATCTCAATCCCTCCTTATAGAATGGCTCACAAAGAATTGAAGGACCTAAAGGAGCAACTGAAGAATTTTTTGGATAAGGGTTTCATTAGACCCAATCAGTCTCTATGGGGTGCTCCGGTGTTATTTATAAAGAAGAAGGATAATTCGATCCTTTTGTGCATTGACTGCCGACATCTCAATAAGGTCACTGTCAAGAATAAATATTCCCTCCCAGGATGGATTATTTGTTCGATCAATTACAAGGGGCTTCTAATTTCTCTAAGATTGGGGGTAAGTGAAAGTGACATCCCTAAGACAACTTTCCAAACTAGGTATGGTCAGTTTGAATTTGTGGTGATGTGGTTCAACCTCACTAGTGCACCGATGATATTTATGGACCTTATGAATAGAGTGTTCAAGCCTTACCTCAACATGTTTATTGTGGTGTTTATTGATAATATTTTTATTCACTCTCGGGGTGAGCTAGAGCACATGGAGCACTTGAGGGTAGTATTGCAAACCATAAGAGAACAGAAGTTCTATGGAAAATTTGACAAGAGCCAATATTTGCTAGATGAGGTTGCCTTCCTTAGGAATGTGTTATATAGAGAGGACATCAAGGTTTATCCTAAGAAGATAGCAGCGGTAAGGTACTAGATAAGGCCATTGAATCCCATTGACATAAGGAGTTTCTTGGGTCTAGCCAATTACTATAGATGTTAATGGAAGACTTCTTCACTAGTTCATCTTCACTCACCAAGCTAACTCAGAAGAAGCCTAAGTTTGTAGGGACGAATGAATGTGAGAGGAGTTTCCAGACTTTAAGGTTTCAATGGACTTCATCCTCCATACTAACATTGTTAGAAGGGAGTGATGAGTTCTATGTATTGTGATGCATCAAGAATTGGGTTTGGTTGTGTGTTAATGATAAATGGAAAAATGATTGACTGTGCTTCAAGGCAGTTGAAAGTGCATGAGATGAATTACCCGACTCACGATCTTGAGCTTGTGGCGGTAGTGTTTACCTTATACATTTTGCGACATTACTTGTATGGAGTTCATTTAGATGTTTTCACCGACCACTAGAGTCTCCAATATGTGCTCACCCAAAAGGATCTCAACTTGAGGCAATGAAGGTGGCTAGAGCTACTCAAGGATTATGATATGAGTTTGAAGTAGCACCTCAAAAATGCCAATGTTGTAGCTGATGCCCTTAGTTGAGTTTCCATGGGTAGTGTGTTCCTTGTAAAAGATAAAAGGAAAAGGGAGTTGGCCAAATATGTTCATAGATTGGCTAGATTGGGAGTAAGATTGAGTGAGTCCGGAAGTGGTGGTGCAATGGTTTTTCATAAGTCTGCATCTTCTTTGGATGATGTGATTAAGGCCAAGCAAGATCATGATCCTACCTTGGTAGAGTTGAAAATCTTAGTAAAGGATAGAAAGATAGAAGTCTTCTTACAAGGAGTAGATGGAGTACTCTGATATCAAGGGAGGTTGTCTGTGCCCAATGATATTGAGTTGAAGAAGTTAATTATGCAAGAAACCCTTAACTCTTCATATTCCATTCATCTTGGTACTACGAAAATGTGTAGAGACTTGAGAGAGATTTATTTGTGGAATGGGATGAAGAAGTACAATGTGTAATTTGGGTTCAAATGTGCGAATTGAAAGTAGGTCAAAGTTGAACTCCAAAGGCTACGTGGCCTAGCATAAGACATCTATTTCCTACTTCAAAGTGGGAAGAGGCCAACATGGATTTTGTAGTTTGGTTGCCAAAGAATAAAAAGGATTTCTACTCCATACGGGTAATAGTTGACTGCACGACGAAGTCATCTTATTTCCTACCGGTCAAGATGACGTTCAGTGCCGAGGACTATGCCCACTTGTATATCCAAGAGTTGGTGAGGTTGCATGGTATTCCATTGTCCATTATATCATATCATGGAGTTTACTTCATTTCTCACTTTTGGAAATCTTTCTAAAGAGGACTTGGCACTTGGCGAAGTTGAGTACAACTTTACATCCCCAAACCACTGGCAAGCCGAGAGGATTATTCAAACACTAGAGGAGATTTTGAGATCATATGTGCTGGGATGAACATTTACTACTTATCGAGTTTTCCTACAACAATAACTTTCATGCAAGTATTGGGATGGCACTATCGGAAGCATTGTATGGTAGATGATGTAGATCGCCCATTGGGTGGTTCGAAGTAATTGAGGTGGAATTAATAGGACTTGACTAGGTGATTAATGCTATGGAGAAAATTAAAGGCATAAGGGAGAACTTTCAAACAACCCAAAGTTGACAAAAGTCCTACTCTGATGTGAGAAGAAGGGAACTAGAAGTCCAAATTAGTTATTGGGTCTATTTTAAGGTGTCTCTAATGAAAGGTGCTCTCTAATTTGGTAAGAAAGGGAAATTGAGTCCTAAATATGTGAGACCCTAGAAGGTGGTGATAATAGTGGGGAAAGTAGCATATGAGCTTGATCTACCCAAAGAGTTGCACTTATTCATCCGATCTTCCAGTGTTGATGTTAAGGAAATTCATAGGTGACCCAAGTTCCATAGTCCCTTTGAATGATGTGAACATTGAAGAGGATTTGATTTATGAAGAGGTGTCAGTTGAAATCATAGACCAACAAGTGAAAAAAGCTAAGGGAAAAAGGAAGTTGCATCCGTCAAGATACTTTGGAAAAACCAACAAGGTAAGGGTGCTATGTGGGGAGTGAAAGCGGATATGATGAAGCGCTATCCACATCTATTCCATTATACTCAAGACTAAGATATTAATAAATCTATTCTGAAGCCTTAAATTTCGTGCATTTTATATGTCATGAAGTATGCATTTAGTCTGAATGTTTATGAATTATTTTGACACATGTTTAAAGTATGAAATATAAATTTTTTTAGAAATGATGCTTGACTTGAATTTTTTCATGCATAATGGGTTATTAGATCTTAGTTTACTCTTTAGAGTTCACCTTTCTAAGTATAATAGGGAGTATTGTTCCCAAGGGGGAGATATTGTAATGACCCTAGTTTAGGAGTCAAGAAAAGTTGACATGAAAAATGACATATAGTCTGCGTTAGGAGACCACTTACTGCCCATAAGTTGACATACGACCCATAGGTTTGGCTCTTAAACATAGAACTTTTGGAAGGGGAAAGGTTTCCATGTGTGGGGTAACCCATAGACTAAGTGATGGCCGATTGATGGTTTCGTGAGTGGGACCCCAGATATGAAGAAAATTTGGAGTTTTCAGTAAGGTTGTATACGAGTTATCAAATGGCCCATAGAATAGGTTATAGCCCATGGAAATATTTCGAGAGTAAGGCCAAGGAAGTGAGGAAAAATAGCTAAGTATGGAAGGATTCTGTGAGTCCAACCACAACCCATATGAGGTTTCATGACCCATACAATTGTTCAGGGATCTCAATTTAGTAAAGTCAATTTTCAGGATTTTAAGATGTGTCATCACATGAGGATACTTACTGTTAGTAAGTTGACCTACAACTCATAATTGAGATTCTGTAAGTCACTTCCGACAAATTTTAATAATGGACAATTTGGTCATTTCCACCAATTTTATTCCTCTACTATGTCATTTTGGGGATAAAAAGGGACCTACTTTAGCCTTCAAGTCCTAATTTCTATCATTCTTCACTCTCAAATTCTCTAAAGAAAAATAGGCTCTCAAGTCTAGGAAAGAAGAAGGCTAGGGTTCCCAAGGTTTCATCTCTAAAGTCTTAAATTTTCGTTTCTCGTTAGTTCCAGGTATGTGAGTTGATTTATGAGTATACTTCACTTGTAGAGTTCGCAATTGTCCATTTTTACCTTTTTTTTTAAGTTCCTTAATGTGCATGCTTATCATGATTTTATGATCATTATGTTATTACATGATGCTTATGATGATTTCATGATCTTTATGTTATTATATGATACTAATAATGTTTATCAACTATTTTGCCAAGTAAATATATGAATATGTGAAGTATGATATTGATTCTATGATAATTTAAAATATGATAAAGGTTGGGTATTTTCAATGTTCATTTTAAAAGAAATTTCCTAAGACTTATGTGAGTTATAATTGTTCCATGCTAAAAGATAAACCTATCTTGTTTTCAATGAATGTTTTCTATGATTTATGATTATGATTAAGGTATTAAAAAAATCTTTAAAGCTAAGTTTACCAAAGATATATGTATGATATTCATTGACCTAAAAGATGTTTAATAAAGATTCTTAAGTTCGAACTACTCCTATAATTGCTATTTATGATTCTGAGAGTATGTCTAAAGATTCTGTGGGATGTCTTAACATTAAGATTACTAGAGATAGGGACTTATTTCATTAGTTGAGGCATGATTTCTTGAAGTTAAATCTCAATGTCTCTAACTATGTGCCACCATAGGAAGCCTTATAGGCTAGGCTAGTGGATCCACGTAGGCTCAAATATTATGAAAGATGGAATTGCATAGTTATTGAGTTTTGGACATATACTTGGGACTTGAGGACTCACCGAAAGCTTATCTTCAATATGCCAAATCTAGCCATGTGGAGAATGACCATGAAGAGCTTCGGTTCCTACATGTAACATTATGTAGGCATAGAGTATGCATTTGTATATTTGAATGTACTAAATATGTAGAATGCAATGCAACAAGACATAAGCTGATATAATCAAAATGCATAATAATATACAATACATAAACATAATCTCAATATGACATGCCTGATCAGTGCTTGAAGTAAAACATGTTTGTAAAGCATTCAACTTGTATAGACAATAACACATGAGTGGGAAGAGACCTCAACCAACATAGAGTAAGACTAAGTGAGCTACAACTTGAAATCCTAATAATTATCCCTCACCGGTAAAGAAGTGGTCTACTTGCCAAGGTAAATTAAACTTCACCTTACGAGAGCCTATCTCATTTCGGAGAAGTAAGTTTTATTATGGGAGCCTATCCTATTTCGGAAAGGATTTCATGAGAAACTTCATCTTATGGGAGCTCGTCCCTTTTCGGGAAGAACTTCAAGAGGAAGTGCACTAAATGGATCCACTAGTATAGCAAGGGTATAACATAATCCTATGACGGCACATAGTTCAAAAAAAGAGCAATCCCTCCATCTATCAATGCTAAGTCTAATTCCACGGAGTACTTATAACAATCATACTTTAATAACATGCAATAAACACAGAATCATTACATGAGTAGCTCTAACATACTTGACTTCTAATGGTGAGGCTAACTTGAAACATGAGAATGGATCATCATCAAATATTATCCTTGCATTAACATCAAAGACTGACAAGAGGTAAAATTTTGAAAATAGGGCTTAACTTCGAACTTGCATAATCACGTTCATAAATTCAAAACATACGTGATAGCCCACGTTCATCATGAAGTAACTTGTAAAACATGAACATATCTTGAAAATTTTTTATCTTGACATTTTATGAAACACTTGGTGCGTGTGTAATGATTGTTCAAAACTATGCAATTAGAGAGTGAAATCATATAAAAAAACTCAATGCAAATTAACCCACCAATATATTGCCAAACCCTCATGTGATATACCTTGAAATCCATTATCAAAACTAATAATAGATCATAGTTTTATAGCTCAAAACATACATAGTCTCAATAGATAAAATAAACTCATAGTATAAGCTTGAGATAGATAACATGCATATTTAGTTAACATTTCACAAAAGCCCAACTTACTTCATGCTTATAATTCATAATAAAAGATATCCATAGATAGTACAACTTGAAAATGCGTTATTTTCATGAAATCGGTAGATTGGGCACCATGGGTGAAAGGACCCGAAAGTTGAAACCCAAATACTGTAATCCCAGATATTTTCTTGATGAGATTTGAATGAGAACTTGAAGGTTGAATGAAGTTCTTGAGATCAGTAATTAAACTTGGGTCACTTGAATTTGGATGAAATATTTGGCTAAGTGTTAGAGAGGTTTTTGAGAGTATATTGAGTGATATAAAGTTGAAAAAATGGCTAAGTATAGGTGTTTTCACATATATGAGGGCATTGGGGCTAAGATCCCAATATGTTAGGCTGAAACTGAAAACTAAGAAAGTTAGAAAACTGTTCCACAATGGGTCTGCGTCGTGGATCCAACGCGAAGGTAAACTGGAAATTGCAAAGTTGGCTAAAATGAAATTTCGCTACGGGTCCTGTAAAATCGGGGTTATACCCATTTCTCACTCAATTTTTCTCCTGATCAAGAATATGAAGTCAGATTTTTGATATCAGGCACAGAGTTTGAGATATATAGAAATTAAAATTATGGGCATTTTCAAGGTAGATTTTCAGGCACTTTTTGGGGCGTTTCAGAAGGGTTTAGACACCCTATTCATGAGACCCATAAATATCACTGGTGCATTAGTTAAGCCAAATGACAACGCCATGTATAGTCAAAAAAGATGTCTCTCTTTCTTAAAAACAACACTGGTGCACCCCATGGTGACTTACTAGGCCTTATCAAACCCATAGAAATCAATTTTCGAACCTTAAGACAAGAGGTGAACCTACCCTTCACCGCGATATTATGACCTTCCCACCAAAGGATGGGCTCATTAGGAATTTGGAACTTAACCTTGCAGGTTCTAAAATCAACAAAAGCATGTTATTCATGTAACAAATACATCCAATGAATGATACCAGGTCAAGCTCAACAAATTCACAAGGCAAGACTCTATGCAATATAAACACGGGATAACCCCTATAGACTCTTCTAGTGATATTGTACTCACCAACAAGGCTAGACAACTCAAAGGGTTCACATAATAATTTGGAACACACACAAAGCTTACTAGCAACAACTAGCATAATGAAAGAGAAAATCACATCTGGATCCAAATAAACATAAACATCACAATCATAAAATCTTTAACCTCCGAGTGATCACATATAGGGCCTCATCCATCTCTTAACTCTCTTGATGATCATAGAATCAGTTTCCATATGAACCTCTTCCTAGAGTTTTGTTATTTTTCACTTGCCTTGCTGGAACCACTTGACCATGAAGACATCATTCCTTACCTCATGTAGCAACAAAAGGACACTCGGAGATTTAGAGCCCCATTTTTCCAAAACCAAAACAACCACCCAGTCATCTCCGGAAAATGCTACCATGGTTCTTCCCATATCTTCGACACTTAAAAAAATAGCACCACTACCCTTGGCATCACCTTGCGCCTTTCGAGTACTATGAACATTATGTCCTTAAGGGTGACCGCCTTTACCGTTCCCTTGAGCATATGGACAACCAACAATCTTGTGGCCAATCATGCCATATTGAAAACATGCCCTTGTGTTTCTAAAATAAGTGCGACATGATTCCTTCTACATTTTGGGCACCAACGTTGATTTAGTTCACCATTACGATCGAGATTAGTATATGGTAGTCTACCTTTAAATTGAGCCCTTTTTCTCCCTTCCTCGGAGGCCACAAGATAGTCCCTCATCTTACGCCCAATACTTCCACACTTGAAATAACCTCAGTGTCAGGCAAACACTTTCTTGATGCTTCTTGCCACACCCTTGACAAATGGTGAAAAGGAACCTTCCTATTTTGTGCTTGGACACTGACAGACTAGTAGAAGAGGAACCACTATCAACTTATCCCCTCTTAGCCTTCCTCTCCCTCCTCTTGTCATTTGTAATCCCAGGGGCACCCACCTATTCGTTTAATTGAGTGGTTTACAACTTTGGCCAATAGCCATAGTGCGTTGCGAATCTCTACGTTAGATACGCCATGTTGAGAAGTTGATCACCAAGCGAGGGATAGTTACTATTTTGTGCACCATTCTGATGGGCTTGAGATAGATTCTAAAATATAATAGGTAGAAATCAGAAATAAACCATAGAGGATTTAGCTCTATCACATGAATTGATCATGAAGAAGTGTGTCATTTACAAGAATGCCCCATAACCACCTGTTTATAGTTGTACCGCGCTTCACAATCATGACCAAGACTCTCCTTGACTTGGTATGTTCAATTTCTGAGGACTATTTACAAACCTGGTGCTCTGATACCAATTTTTTTCACACCCTAAGCCAAGGGCGTAGATGTAACAGCGAATGGGAACCCAAACAAGCCTCTTAAGCATGCATAGAATATCCTTGGTTTCGCAAAAGCATAAAAGAGTAATAAACATATAATACATAATTTCTAAGGAAAACAAGGTTTTGGACTCATACTATGGGGATTTTGTAGGAAAAAGGATGAGCATGAATCACATAGCAAATAAGTCTAATGGACGGGTAAGTATGACTCACGCTAAAGGTCATTTAGGGACTTGGGACTTCCATCTAATTCATTGTGTGCTCAGAGATACGGGCATTTAATGTAGATAGATGCACAAACTCATGCAAGAACTTAGGTGATAGGAATCGTTTGCCCTTGAGTTGATGAAACGGGGTCTTGGAATTTCATGAGGGGTCATGGAGGGTCTAGATGAGGCTATTAAGGGAATAGGAAAGGTTAGAAATTACCATATAAAAATACATTAGACCTGACCATGAGACACTGTTTATAGGCAATGGTCCATTCTACCACCATAGATAGGGCTTTCGTCTAATAGCCTTTCAGAGACCTTTCTCTAATTCAAATTCCACGATGCAATCTATGACTTGTAAAAGATTTTATGGGTCATTTAATAAGTCGTTTAATGTGAATCAGAGAAGGAGATCTCTAAAAGTTGTAAAACACCATAAGATGAAACCCCTTTCTACGGCCCGTAGAATGGTCCATGGCCCGTAAAAAGGGTCTCGTGGACCTATCCGGGTAGATTTTTTAAGAGAGGCAAAATTGACCTTTCCTATTTTCCTAACTCCAAGCTGCATCATTTAAGGTCTCAAATGACCCCTTCCCAGCCTTATACATCCTTCACAATCTTACTTCATCATGTCTCAGAAAACCTTAAGTCTAAAAAAAACTCTCTCAAGCTCTTCGAGGCATTCTTGTAAGGGGTACAAGCTAGGGTTTAGAATCTTCCATCTCCAAATAAGGTTTCTCCACCATAATTACACCATGGCATGTTGGTTTGATTGTGGGAACTTCCTTCCCACAAGTCCAAACATTCTTATTTTCCAACTATATGAAGTTTATAGATTTTTATGGATATTTTATGAAGTCTTGCATATGATGTTATTATTATGCAATACACACCTGATTTCTATTTAAGTTCTTAAAGTAATGATTCTATCATGTTTAAAAATCATTGGGGTCTGGAAATGTGATGGACTTTATGATATTAAGTTGTGTACTCTTTAATGCTATGAAAAACTATGAAATAATTTATGCATTTTAGTCGAATTTCATGATATCCAAAATGAGAGTTTTATTATAATGATGGTGGGTTGATTTGAATGACTTCAAAATGAATTGATTTTGTTCCTCCCGGTCTTATAATCTTGAGTAGAATGATTTTAAGCCTATGTGCATATACCCACCATGTTTGACTAAATTTGTATGACAAGATTTCTATGTAGATTATTTCATGAATTACAAGACAAGCATGTTCTGATAAACTATCAGCTCCTAAGCATGTATTGAACTCAAGAAAAGTTCCTATAATTAGTAAGCAAGATATTGAGCCCTTATAATACACTCTACCCTCTTGTGAGTGAATAATTCCATATGAAGGGTTCAAGCATGATAACTATTTTACCCTCATGTACAAATTAAAGCTCACGAGAAGGGTTAAGTTTATTACAATCTCTACCCTCATGTGAAATGAAATGTGTACTATAAGGGGTAAGGTTTATGCAATGTTCTTACCCTCTAGTATCAGGTATATGCCTATGTGTAGGGGTCAAGTATATGAACGAGCTACTCATGCCATGATATCATATTCTTATAAGTCATTTAAGTTATGATTAGCTTTATGATTCTTTCAAGTATTTTGTGGGATCATACCTAGTACCGAAAGAGGCTTAAAGTGGGGGCTTGACCCAAGAGGTCCTAATATAAAGTCTTAGTCTCTTAACTATATGCCATCATAGGTTTATATTATTTTCCTAAATGGGCTTTACTAATCGATCCAACTAGGACAAGTTACCCACTTTATGGGGTCATTCTTGGTTTACCTTTGCATGCAGACCACTCCTTTATTTGATGTGGTGTGAAATTGGGATTCCAAGTAGTAGCTCACTTAGTCTTATATATCGGTTAGGATCTTCTTCCACAGACATGTGATATATTATGCAACTCAACTATTTTCATGCATATTTTAAATTTAGCATTGACATTACATACCATATTGGCCTTATGTTTAATGATAAAGCTTATGCATCTTGATTATTGTGTCTTATGTCCTTTTTTGTATTGCTTACCACATACTTAGTACATTTCAAATACTAACACATATGTTTTCCTACATGATCTAACCATGTAGGGATTGGAGCTCCTATTCATCCTCTTCCTCCGCTTGGCTAGCTAGGTCCTTTATAGACTACTACTGGTGAGTCCTCCACTTCAGGGACAACATCCACTTACTTTCATGCTTTTGTTAAGGTATGTCTATTTTTGACTTTAAACTATTGAGGGTGAGCCCGGGAGATTTCTTGGCAACTGTTCCACTCGTACTAGAAGTGTTTTTGGATATGGATGTTTATGTATTGAGCTTGACTTATATTATGCCTTTGTAATTACGAAAGACTTTCCTTAGTCCCTCTTTCCCCTTATGGTTTTGCTTTGTGTGTTGTTCAAGTGATGGAATTCCTAGTTCCCTAAATGTCCCTATAGCGTGAGTCATACTTACCTCCCCCCCCAAGACTTATTCGCCATATGATTCATGTTTGTCCTCCTTCCTACGATATCGCCATAGCTTGAGTCCAGAGCCCCATTTCCCCTTAGAAATTATGTGTTGTATGTTTATTGCTCTTTTATGCTTCTGTGAAACCAAGGATGTGCTATGCATGCTTAAGAGGCTTGTTTAGGGTCCATTCGGGTTCCCAGTTGTCGTATCACTGATGTCGCCCAAGTTACACCTCCTTTTTAGAGGATAAAGCGGTCACTGTCAAGAAATACAACCTAACAAAGGTTAGGTTCGAACCCACAGAGAGACTCGAAACAAATTAACCAATATGCAATTCGAGTAGTTAACCGTCTCAATACCCCAAAAAGGGGGTTTTGCAATAATCAATGAGAAAATAAGCTAACTTACTATCATGAGAGAAAATCAATAATAGAGAGTAACTAGGGTATTGTGTTCCCCATGATTCCCCAACTCAGTATCCCTGGATAACCTAATTCTTATCTAGTATATAGCATGCTGGATAGTAATTTAAGTTCACCAAGCCCTTTGGTCAAAGGTGAAAGCCCAATTTCACTATGCGACTTGGCCCAACTCCATAGTTTGTGTTACTAACCATTAACTATTAGTCCACGTACAACCTCCCCTTGGCCCAGTTTGGTTGATTAGACGACAAATATCAATTGAATCCTATTAATTAATCTCTTTTCCTATTCATTACTACCTTGGTCTAGTTAGTAACACTATGCAAGTTCTAATGTTGGCCACCACTAGAAAACATGCAAAACGAGGGGAGTTAATTAATACATGCATATACACCATCCAAGAATTGTTAGTTATCTGATTTTACATTGTTAGCTCTTCATGGTTCCCACAATCCTAGTTGTGGATTTAGCTACTTATGCTATGTGTAGATGAAGAGATTATGAATTAAGAAGACATAATTAAACACTTATACAATTGAATTAAGAACAACCAAATCTTGAGTCAATGAAAATCACAAGCTTGAAGATTAAATTAAAGCGTAAGTATTTTCAAAGACTCTCTCACAATTTTCTCTCTAAGAATATTGAGTTCTCTGAGCACTTTATCTAAATTACTCAAAACTAAAATGAACTGTCGGGAACTTATGAAAAATAATCTAAAAGACCTATTTATAATAAATAAAAGAAATTCCTAAAAAAATTTAGGAAAACTAGTTGGCAAAACTCCACGAAAGCACTTAACGACCCGTAATGATTTCTACGGCTCGTAATTGGGGTCTCGTAATCAGCTATTAGATTTTTGGACTTCACTTCTACGAAACCCCTTTATGACTCTAAAGTGGTTTATGACCGGTAAAGGGGGTTTCGTCTATAACTTTCCTCCAAGTCCATTTCTCTGACCCTTAGGGCACGAAAAGTGCTCTACGACTCGTAAACTGCTTCACGACTAGTCCGCATGTTCGTAGACTTTAACTTCAGCAAATAGCCCCTCACTGAAAATCCTCACAAATCCTATGTATGAATCATAGAATGTTTTACGACTCGCGAATGGGCTTGTACAATAGAAACAACCAGCAACTTCTAAAATTTTATCTTAAATCATGATCGACCTATAATCCTACAAATTTGACCAAAGAACACATAAAAGCCACACATGGTGAATTGAGAACACACAAAATCCTATGTTTTAAGCATAAAAAGTATTGTATTTTTGCAACACATCAACTCTCTCATATCAAAATTATTGCTTGTCCTCAAGTGACGAATCAATCTACATTTACAATAGGAACAACACACCGAACTCAACTCAATGGCATACATCATACACATCTCCAACTCAGATACCCACATCTAGGTTGAGGGACCTGGTCCCTCTCCAAAGGATCATCATCTGAAGGCTCATCCTGAGCCTCCCCCTGTAACACCCCACACCTTACACTACACCATTAATACCATACAAAAGAAATATGACATGATTTGGTTAAACTAGCACAAGTTTCCAAAAGTACTTGAATCTCATGTTAATGGGCTATACGTGCATCTAGCGCTTAAGAGAGTTGAGTGTATACATGTTTTGTGTCAAAATGAGGAGATTACGGACTTAAAATAAAGTGAGAGAATTGAGGTGCTTGTAGGACTTAGAAGCAAG
>JAABOM020059719.1:0-47808 GCA_011800125.2 Solanum clarkiae
ATCAATAATCATAATAATATACAAAATCAGAGTGCCTCTACAAATACATAACACTACTGTACGAGGCCAATTTCTGGATATAAAAGATGGTCATCAACAGGAAGGAGACTGCGAAGAAATCAGATCTGCTGGTGCTCACAAAATACATTCATATATCTCAATACTATATATTCTTGGGACTATGCAAAATCACTCACTCTCACAAAATACATTCATATATCTCAATACTATATGCTTGCCCCTATATTCATGACTAAGACCTTTGGCTAGTTGGAGTAGGATCACTTTAGGACTTTATAGGCTTGTACCCTAGGCTCGGGGGTTTGGTATGATGTTTTGTGAATATAGTGACAAAAAATCCTCCTTGACTTTGTGTTTTTCTAAACTTTTGCCCTAGCAACACCGTTATTTTTTATTTCATTCTCCCTTTCTCCCATTTCATGTTTTTTTGGGTGCTTTCTTTTCATTTTTCAACTTTTTGCCTTGTATTTACACTTTATTTTTCTTTTTAAGTCATAGCTAAGGAATTACTTATTTTTCTTGCACCCAGTACACCTTTTTTCCCCTTTTCCATGTACCACTAACTTTCCTCCTCATTTTATGTTTCACCCTTACACCAATCACCCTCAACTTAGGCTTTTGGCCTGAGTTGAGGTGTGCATTATCCAATCTCAAAACTAGGGCCATTTTTCGGTAGCCACTCTTAACTTAGACTTTTTGCCTCAGTCAAGGTGCACGTTGTTCAAGGAAATACTCGGGCCAATTACAGGATTTTATATCTAATAAGGGTAGGTCACCTAGATTTTTATAAAAAAAAAGGTACATGTAAGGCTCAAACATTTGGATCGAGAGATTTTTCACACATTAGGTTGGATATTTAGGCTAAGTGGACTGTTATGAACAACATCCTAAGATTCTTTCCTAACCAACTAACCTATAGTCTAAATTGGTGTAATAGTACGACTTCTGAATTGAAACACAATACATGAATTTAGCGAAATTAAGCTCACGCTCTCATGACAGTGATTACACTATCAACACACACTCTCAGATCATGGTTTTTATCTTAAATTTATCCTCACTTCTCAGAACAGATACTGTCGACACAAATCAAACATGTATGGTTGGTATCTAGACTAACTAATCAAAAATTTAGTATCATTTTTCACAAAAAAAGCACAAAAACACATATATGCCACATATATCAGTACTATATGCTATCAATACTACCTAAAGATTCTAGACATGCTGGTTCAAGAGTGAGTAAATATCCACGAGAAAAAAGAACACAAGTAAGAAAACCCTTGGGATTCAAAATTTTGGATAGTTATAGGCCAAAGCTACTCAGACTTAACTGAGGCCTATAACTACCTACACCTCATAAAAAAAGCAGTGCATTGTCCCCAATGCACACAATAAGACAAAATAAAGTACCGAGGTCAAAAATACATACCCGGGTGTCTAAGCGCTAGTCTCTATCTTGGGTTGCCTCCTAATCAGTGCCTGATTTATTGTCACTGCATGATATAGACAACTTGGGTACTCATAATTCGCCAAGATTTCATGCTTTCTTATAAATTATTGTGAAATAATTAGTGGCGCTCTCCTCACCACTAGTCATAACCATATTACACCATTCAGTATACTTTAGGTTCTGCACTGTGTTGCTGAGTAATATGCCTTTCTGATACTAACTGAATTGAGTTGATACTTGTCCAAATTATACTTCCAGCCGCTTAATAGCAACAGAATGAGATTTAATTTTTTGATTTATGCTGGAGATGTTAGACTTAATCTCCCTCAAGGTCTCATCCTACGTGTTAGCCTTCCTCAATAGTTGTCCAAGCATCTCCTCAACTTGGGATTACTGGTACCCGTATCACGATTGGTGGGAGGCACATAATGACTGCTCCTGTAGGCGGTCCCCTTATGCAAATCTTTCCTGTCCCCTCTCCTGGTGTTGTATGATGCTTCTAGAGCTAGCTAGTCTTGTATCTGCTTCATTAACATTTCCATGCTGGTATTATTACAAGCAAGAATTTGCATGATCTCCTCATTTATCTTCACTTGCTTTGGGATTATGCCGACCGTACCCCAACATTTGGTGAGAAGCTTATTTCTTAATCCCCATCGTGATTCAATTTGGCTGCCATATCTAGCTGCTCAGCAAACTCTGCAAGTGATTGATCTGCAAATATGCCCCCAAGATGGTGCTGGCATATTCTTAGATATTTGTATCCAGGTCATCGTAGAAGATCTCCACCAAGGCATTATTAACAATTTTGTGGTCTGGGATACTCCTCAAGTACTTTGTGAACTGCTCTCATATAGTACTGATCGAGTCACCAGGAAGTTGCTCAAAGTTGTTGATATGGTCTTTCAACTTGAGTTTCTTCGATATCAAGCAGTACCTCCCCATAAAGGCCTTTTGTAACTCAGCCTAACTGGTTATCAAACTCTTTGGGAGCTCGGATAGCCATAGCGCTGCATTGCTAGTCAGAGATAATGTGAAAACAAAAAGTCTCATAACATCCATAGACATATTTGGTGTTCCCATCACACTTATACAGAAAAATGCAATGATATATAGATGACTAGGATCCTCTGATGGTAGGTCCACGAACAACCCATAGTTCTGTAGCATCTGAAGCAACCCACTCGAAACCACGAACTTTGTGTCAGCTGGTAGTGGTGGTAACACAATAGCTCCAGTCACCTCCTTAGCCATAGGGTCAGATGATACTGGTTCTACTGATAAGTTTTGGCATTGAAATCCTATGGAGAAATATCCTTAATAGGAGGTGGGTTGTCACTATTTGCATTCTCATTCTCATTCTGGTTCATAGTTGCATTTGCTGCGTTGTTTGCATAATATTGGCCATTCTTCTTAATCTTCTTTGGATCTCTAGGTCAAACAGAGTCAAGGGTATGCTCAACTTTGCATGTTGGGCATACACTACATCCATACCCCTAAAAAAAAACAAAAGAAACAACAAACATAAAATGAGGGAAATAAGGATTAATCTCCAAATTACTTTGAATTAGACAAGTCTAGCTGTATTACTCGACAACGTCACCAAAATCTTGATGTAGCCAAAGCTACACCTTCTTTTTAAGCTTAAAGCGGTCGTTGTTAAGATATATAACATAACCAAGGTTAGGATCGAATTCCACTGGGAATATGCTAGACTTATAAGAATTCAACTGTAATTCGGGTTGATTAACCTACTTATCTTCCAAGAGGGGGAGGGGGGCGGGACTAGTAAAAATAATTCTAACTAAAACAAGCGTTAAACCAATATGAAGAGGAACTAGGGTAATGTGTTCCTCATGATTCCCAAACTCAATATTACCAGATAATTGAATCCTTTTTCCAGTGTGAAGCATGCAGAAAGGTAAGTTAAGTTCACCAAACCCTTTGGCCTAGGCGAGAGGTGAATTTCACTACATGATTTGGTCCATCCCCATAGTGTGACATTACTAACCCTTAACTATTATCTCAGTACAACCTCCCCATGGCCCCATTTGGTTGATTAGACAAGAAAAATCAATCAAATACTATTAATTAATATCTTTTCCCATTCATTACTACCTTGATCAAGTCAGTAATGCTAGAGAGGTTCTAATGTTGGCCACCATTAGAAAGCATTCAAAATAAAGAGAATTAATAAATACATGCGTGGACACTTTTCAAAGATTATGAACTATTCAGTTTTACCTGGTTAGTTCTTGATGCTTCGCACAACCCTAGTTGTTGATTTAGCTACTCATAATTAGTTTAAATGCAAGACTTATGAATTTGAATAACATAATTGAGCACTTACAAAATAGAATTAAGCACAAGAAATCTAACTCTTCAATGAGAATCACAAGATCAAAAGATTAAAATAATTTTTTACAAGTGTTTCTCAAACTCTCTAGTGTTTTTCTCTTTGTTCCCTCTCCGTTCTCTATGAAAAATAACCTGAAAAATCTATTTATAGTGTTTAAAATATAAATCTAAAATAAATTAGGACAATTGGGTCGACAAGATCTATGAGGCATTCCATGGGCCGTATAATAATTTACGGCTTATGATGGGGCTTTCATGACCTATTGCTTCGATTCTGTACTTGTCGTATATGACACCCTTCTACAGCCCGTAGGGGGTTTCATCTGATGGAATTTCAGCAAGTCCTTATCTTCTGATCCTCAGGGTACGATACAAGGCTTACGACTCATAAAGTCTTCCGTGGCTCATCTGCATGTTCGTAGACTCAACTTCAGAAGTACAACCTTCACTGTAATTGCACATAAAACCTTCTTTGCGTCTCGTAGAATACTCTATGGCCCGTAAAGGGTCTTGTGGATTATCACTTCCAGCAACTTTTGCTCACTTTGCCCAAACAAAGTGCAAATCCTGCAAAATAAACATAAAACACATCAAATCCACTAACATAGTATTGAGAACACATAGAATTCTAAGTTTTAATAATCACAACTGCTGTATTTTGATAGTACATCAAAAGGATTGCGTATACTAATACCACAACTGCCCCTAACTGAGGCATAACATGGGTGCAAGGCCCTAGTACCTACACTTATACTCCATCTGTTCCCTCATAAGCCCAGAAGCTACAACCACACAAAATATAGAACCAATAGATCATCAGAGAATCTCTCAGAACCATAACAAAATCCTATAGATCCGAATACCAGGCGGTACGGATGAATCATTTTTTTTCAAAGTGATTTGGACAAAAAGAAACAAAGTGACTTAGACAAAAAGAAATGAAGTGACTTAGACAAATCTTCGCAAATTACTGCGTTTATCCTAGTGATCCACAAACGACAAAAATCTCTCTAGATCTAAGCCTGAACACCCCCTGAGTCCCATAAGGCCAGGAGGTATACCTACGCATAATTAGGATGCCAATAGGTAAGTGGATCTATAGGTAAGTAATCACGGGGCCTCACCTCAACCATCATAAATCAACTATGTCCTTGACCCTATGTCAATACATAGCACTCGACCCATAGTCCTCTAACCTGGTCTTCGATCGCAATCAGCCAGGGCTAGATGTCCTAACACTAAATATAATGGTGGGACGTATCCTTTGTGGGAGAAATAATCCCTCTATCATAATCAATAATGTCTCATCATCAACATATCAATAAGGGGGCACCAACCCTTGGAGTATCAATCAACGGGGCTCGAGTCCCAAATAAACTACAAATGCTCAGATCCTTTTAGAATCAACCCCCCAGTCTCGGGCACTAGAGCATGACCACCAATGACTAGGACCATAAGGAGCGTCACTTAGGTCTAGACACTCGGACGCGACCATCGGAGACTTGAACAACAGGGTGTGTCGTCTAGGTCTCAGAGTGTAACATTAGAAAAATCACCCTCTCTCTCTAACTGGATTTGAATCCCTCAATCACATCATCTATCCCAAGTCAAAATAAACAACTCATTCCCAAGGTATGCAAGGAACTCAAAGTAGCAGCTAACAACAGTATAACAATGCATAGACCTTAATAATCGGAATGGAATCAGGATCAGCTGGCAACCATACTATAATCTAGCCTACCGCAGGTAATGGAAGTAAAAGTATGGTAATAACAAGGGTATTATAGGTGTACCTAACAGTTAGGCCCAGGAAAATCATAGTACGCCCGTAATCAAGTCACAGTACGACATAGAATGAATGCACAATCTCCTGATCATTATATCTCAATTGTAATAGGCTATAAACATTTATATAGGCATGAGTCAAGTCAAAGAACATACCTGTCTTAGGGCACTAGCCCATATTCAATCCTTCCCAAGCCCTTTCTCTGTGTAAAGCAACTCATAGGGTAGTATCAGTATAACCTAAGCTAAGGCCAAAGAGGATAGATAAATGGAAGGATGTCACCTACCCAAAATCATATTGAAGCCCAACTGCTATCAAGGATTTCGCCCAAGGCAACTATGTGCCTGCCCACTGATAATGTGTCCTTTAAACAAGATGTTAGTTCCTAAGACTAACTAACATAGCTAGTGTTTTGTCACAAATAACCCCAAGAAGCACTTAGCATATAGCCTACACCTGGCTACCAGGGTCTAACCTGCCAGTGGCTCAGTAGCAATACCTCTCATATCACATAATGCAAGGCTCCCTTAAGGTTACACTATACCCATTCCCAGAACATAGTGTGTCTCTCTAGTCACTAACCAACCACACACAACATATACTCCACAACTCACTCCGTAAATAATTTATTTCTACATATTCCAACTCAAACATGCAAACATTTTAGCTCAGTCTAGGTTTAGAGCAGGCCTATTGAAATGCCCCAAAAAGTCCCTGAAAATGTGCCTAAAAAATGCCCAAAATCATAATTTCCATATATCTCAAAATCCGCATGTGATATAAAAAATCTGACTTCATATTTGTGATTAAGGGGAAAAATTGAGTGGGGAATGGGTATAACCCCGATTTTATAGCAACCGTAGCAAAATTTTGCTGTCCAAAAATTTTGAAAAATAGTATGGATCCACGTACTTGGCGCGACGCGGCCAGGGCGAGACATGTGTATTTTGTTACTTGTTTTTCTGGTTTCGATCTAATGACTTGGGATCTTGGGACTAAACCTCCCTATGCATAAAAACGCCTATACTTAGTCATTTTCCAACCCCATATCATTCAAGACATTCCCTAAAACCTTCTCTAACACTTAGCAAATATTTCACCCAAATTCAAGTATCCCAAACTCATTTCGGATCTCAAGAAATGCATTCAAGCTTCAAGTTCTCATTCAAAACTTCATCAATGAAATCTCCAAATTTGAGGTATGTGGGTTTCAACCATTGCGTCCTTTCACCCATGGTGCCCAACCTTCTTTTTTTTTATGTAAATTGCATGTTTTCAAGTTGGATTATCTATAGATATCTCTTATTATGAATTTGACTACAAACTATGTTGGAGTTTCATAAAATGTTGATTCTTTAAGTATGTTTTGAGCTATAGATCTATGATCTATTATGAGTTTTGATGAGGGGTTTTAATGTATCTTGCATGAGTGTGTTACCAAGTGTTGGTGGGTTGATTTATATTAAGTTTTCTCACATTATTTCACTCTTGATTACATGATTTTGAACTAGCATTACACACCCGCCAAGTGTTTGATAAAATATCCGGTTAATGATTCTTGAATTATTGATGATCTATTGCATGGCCAATGAGTCAAGTGACTTTATGATGATGAAAAAAATATATGTATGTGATAAATTCATGAAAAGTATATATAGTGTTTCAAGTTGACCATAACTTGTTGAGGGGGTGATATGCCTCAACCACTATGATGGAGGGTGCTATGCCCATCTATCATGTTGAGGGGTATATACCTTGGCCACTTTGATGGGGGGTGCTATGCCTGTCTACCATGTTGAGGGGTATATACCTTGACCACTTTGATGGAGGGTGACATGCCCATCTACCATGTTGAGGGGTATATACTTTGACCACTATGATGGGGGTGACATGCCCATCTATCAATTGAGGGGTATATGCCTCAATCACTTTCCAAGGGGGTGACATGCATTGGATTCCAAGTACTAGTTTGCTCGGTCTAAGATGATGGTCTATTCCTACACATGTAATATGTTCTATACAAACATGTTTTACTTCAAGCATTGATCATACATGTCATATCGTTATTATACTATCCATTGCCTATGTTTATGCATTTTGACTATGTTTCCTATCTCTTGTTGTATTGCATCCCACATACTTAGTACATTCAAACATACTAACATATACTCTATGCCCATATGATGTTACCATGTAGGAACTAGAGCTCCTGACGATCACACTCCACGTGGTTAGTTTTTGGACATCTTGAAGATAGGCTTTGGTGAGTCCTTAAGTTCGGGGACACTAGCTATGCTATTCTTGCTTATGTTATTACCTTATATTGAACTCTTGTTACTATGAGGGTGAGCCCGAAGAGTGTCTTAGCCCCCGCCCTATCTATACTAAAGGTGTTATTGGACTAGTGATGTAATTAAGCTTGAGCTTTGACTCTTCTATGATTTGTGCTATTAAAGACTTCCCTTAGTCCCATTGTCCTTATTTGTACTCTCTTGTTGTTGTTTTAATTGTTTCTGTCACCAAGGATATAAAAATGATATACTAAGAGGCTTGTTTGGGTCCCTTCTAGTTCTCATTTACTGTGTCACATCTAGGCCCTAGGTTTGGATCATGACAAACTTGGTATCACAGCACTAGGTTTTTAATGGTCCACGGAATCCAACACACCCCATCAATTAGCGTCTTATTCATCGTTGTCAAGTGCACCATAACTATGAGTAAGAGGCTATAAGGCATTTTAAGAAATATTTCCCTTTTTCTTGATCTATGTCGTGCTATAGAAGTTGAGGTAAGGATTTCCCTAATGAATGTTCTTTCCTATGCTAGATCATGCCTATTCCAAGAGGACAACTAAGGGGAGCTCGTTCATCCGAGGAGCAACCGGCCCCTCCCGCTCCTCAAGCTCCTTATGATGGGCAAGCGGCTCATGAAGAGTTCCGGGATGTTATTACCATGCTAACCCGTGCCATGACTAATAAAATCAACCAAGGGGTCCATCCCCTCATGCTCCTACTCCAGCTTCTAGGGTGAGGGATTTCACAAGAATAAATCCACTGGAGTTCCATGGATCTAAAGTGGATGAGGATCCTAAAAAATTTATTGATGAGGTGTACAAAGTGTTTTCTATTATGAGGGTTAACTTGGTAGAGAAAGCGGAGTTGGCGGACTACCAACTCAAAGGGGTAGCCCAAATACGATTTACTCAATGGAAAGTGGAGAAGGGGAACAACAATGTGATCCTTTGGGAGGAGTTTAAGATGGCGTTTCTCGATCGGTTCTTCCATCTTGAGCTAAGGGAGGCCAAAATTATGGCATTTATAAATCTAAAGCAAAAATCTATGAGTGTGAGGGAGTATGCCCTCAAGTTTAATCAACTCTCCAAATATGCTCCACAATTGGTGGCCGAGCCAAGGTCTAGGATGAACAAATTTGTGATGGGTGTGTCCGATTTGGTGAGTAAGGAGTATTGTTCCATGACGTTGATAGGTGATATGGACTTGTCCCACCTCATGACTTATGCCAAACAATTGGAGAGGGAAAAGTTAAGAAAGAGGAGAATGGATGAGGCCAAGAGGGCCCATTTAAAAAATTAGATTCCAAAGTCCCAAGGGTGGCTAGTTTCATCAAGGCCAAGGGTCTTCCAATGCTCCTAATAGAAAGTTTGTTAATGACAACCCAAGGGTCCAAGGTGGTGGTGGAATAGTGCCTAATCTAATGTGCCAAAAGTGTGGTAGAGGTCACAATGACCCATGTTTGAAGGATACTAATTCTTGTTATGGGTGTGGTGAAGTGGGTCATAAGGTGATGGATTGTCCTCGTAATCAACAAAAGGGTAGAGATAGTCATCCACAAGGCCAAGGGTCAAATGCGAGTCCTAAGGGAAGAGGAGGCCAACAAGGTAGTGCTCCAAGACACAATCGGTTCTATGCTCTACAAGGGAGACATGGAGTAGATGAGGTACATAATATCATCACTGGTATGTTAAAAGTCTTTGATCTTGATATGTATGCATTGATAGACTCGGGTGCCACTCTTTCTTTTGTTACTCTATTTGCTGCCAAAAAGTTTCATGCTAAACCTAAATTGTTTTGTGAGCCACATAAGGTTCTACTCCCGTTGGTGCATACATTGTTGCTAGAAGGGTCTATAGAAATTCTCCCATTTTTTTTCATAAAATATTTTCTTGTGACTTTGTTGAGTTAGATATGGCAGATTTTGATATCATTCTTGGGATAGATTGGTTGCATACATATTACGCCTCTATTGATTGTAGAATCATAGGATCAAATTCCAATTCCCTAATGAACCCATCCTTGAATGGGAGAGTCATGATGTGGTGGTCAAGGGTAGGTTTATTTCTTGCATTAAAGCCTAAAAGTTGATTTCTCAGGGGTGTCTCCATCATCTTGTGAGGGCTAGGGATGTTGAGTCCAAAGTCCTTCTTATAGAGTCGGTTACGGTGGTTAATGAGTTCCTTGATGTCTTTTCCGATGAACATCCTGGTGTTCCTCCCGAAAAAGAAATAGATTTTGGAAAAGACCTCCTTCCCGATACTCAACCCATTTCTATTCCCTCTTATAGTATGGCCCGGCAGAGTTGAAGGAGCAATTGAGGGATTTGTTGTAGAAGGGTTTTATTAGGCCTAGCTAATCACCTTGTGGTGTACCGGTGTGGTTTGTGAAGAAGAATGGTTCTCTTATAATATATATTGATTACTGGCAACTTAATAGGGTCACCATAAAGAATAAGTACCCTATACCAAGGATTGATAATCATTTTGACCAACTTTAAGGGGCTAGTCATTTCTCTAAGATTGATCTTCTGTCCAGGTATCACCAAGTCAAAGTGAGGGAGTGTGACATTCCTAAGATGACCTTCCAGACTAGGTATGTGCACTATGAGTTTGTGGTTATGTCTTTTGGATTGACCAATGCACCGACTATCTTCATGAATCTTATGAATAAAGTCTTTGAACCCTACATTGACTTATTTGTGGTGGTTTTTATTGATGATATCTTGATCTATTCCCATAGTGAGGAGGAGCATGTGAGTTATTTGAGGGTGGTGTTGCAAATCTTGAAGGAGGAGAAATTACATGCCAAATATGAAAAATGTGAGTTTTGGTTGAAAGAGGTTGCGTTCCTGGTTTATGTGGTATTGGGTCATAGTATTAAGGTGGATCCTAAAAAGATGGAGGTAATTAGAAATTGGCCTAGACCTTTCACTCCATCATATATTAGAAGTTTCTTGGGTTTGACGGGTTACTATTGGAGGTTTGTCAGTGGTTTCTCCTCTATTGCTTCTCCCATGACTAAGTTGACTCAAAAGAAGGCAAAATTTATGTGGACTGATGAATGTGAGAAGAGCTTCCAAACTTTAAAGGATAAGCTTGTCTCCGCTCCTATCTTGTCTCTACCAGAAAGGTTAGAAGGTTTATTGTGTATTGTGATGCCTCAAGGATTGATTTGGGTTGTGTTTTGATACAAAATGGTAAGGTGATAGCTTATGTCTCTAGACAACTTAAGACGCATGAAAAGAATGATCCAGCCTATGATCTTGAATCAGCCTCCGTGGTATTTTCTTTTTAAACAACCCAAAGTAGACAAAAAGTCCTATGTCGATGTGAGGATAAGGGATCTTGAATTTAATCTTGGTGATTGGGTCTATTTGAAGGTCTCACCCATGAAGGGTATGGTTTGTTTTGGTAGAAAGGGTAAATTGAGTCCAAGATTTGTGGGTCCTTATAAAGTGTTGAGGAGGATGGTAAGGTGGCCTATGAGTTGAAGTTGCCTAATGATATAAATATGGTTCGTCTGGTCTTCCATGTGTCTATGTTGAGGAGGTATGTGGGTGACCCAAGTTCTATTATGCCTTTAGACGTGGTGGGTATTGTCGAAGAAAATTTGACTTATCAAGAGATTTCGGTAGAAATTTTAGATAGACAAGTGAAGAGGTTGAGGAACAAGGATGTAACTTCCATCAAGGTTCTTTGGAGAAACTAATAAGTTGAAAGTGCCACATGGAAAGCCGAGGCGGACATACAAAAGTAATATCCCTGTCTCTTCCATTTTAATTAAGCCTAAGGTACTATTTTTAAATCCCCTGTGTGATTTCAAGTCTTAGCCCTTATGTCATTTGCATGCATTCATGTTTACGTTGGCAAGTTTATGGTGATTTTGACAATTATGTTGAGATTTTTTGAAATGATGTCTTTTTGCATTTGTTGCATTCATGTGTTGGGCTGAAATTATCTTGATTATTTCTCTTATGTACGTTTCTTTGACATTTGGGGACAAATATTCCCAAGGGGGAGATATTGAAACGCCTCAAAAAGTGCCCGAAAATGTGTCTCGAAAATGCCCATAATCGTAATTTCTATATATCTTAAAATTCGTGTGTGATATTGAAAATCTGACTTCATATTCGTGATTAGGGGACAAAATTGAGTGGGAGATGGGTATAATCCCGATTTTAGAGCGACTGTAGCAAAATTTTATTTTCCAAAGTAAGGGTCCGCGCCCCTGGCGTGACGCGGCAAGCACATGGACCTGTGTATTTTGTTGTCAGTTTTTCTTGTTTCGGTCCAAGGCCTTTGGGTCTTGGTCCTAAGCCTCCCTATGTGTAAAACCACTTATATTAGTCATTTTTCAACTCCATATCATTAAAGACATTCCCCAAAACCCTCTCTAACACTTAGACAAATATTTTACCCAAATTCAAATGTTCCAAACTAATTTCGGATCTCAAGAAATTCATTCAAGCTTCAAGTTCTCATTCAAATCTTCATCAAGGAAATTTCCAAATTTGAGGTATGTAGGTTTCAACCATTTGGTCCTTTCACCCATGGTGCCCAACCTTCCTTTTTATGTAAATTGTATGTTTTCAAGTTGGATCATCTATGGGTATCTCTTATTATGTATTTAACTACAAACTATATTGGGGTTTCATAAAATGTTGATTGTTTAAGCATGTTTTGAGCTATGAATCTATGATCCATTATGAGCTTTGATGAGGGGTTCCAATGTATCTTGCATGAGGGTGTTACCAAGTATTGGTGGGTTGATTTATATTAAGTTTTCTGATATGATTTCACTCTTGAATTGCATAATTTTGAACTAGCATTACACACTCGCCAAGTATTTGATAAAATGTCTGGTTAATGATTCTTGAGTTCTTGATGATCTATTGCATGACCTATGGAACAAGTGACTGTATGATGATGAATAAAATGTATGTAGGTGATGAATTCATGAAAAGTATCTATGGTGTTGCAAGTTGACCACATCTTGTTGAGGGGTTGATATGCCTCAACCACTATGATGGGGGGGTGCTATGCCCATCTACCATGTTGAGGGGTATATATCTTGACCGGGGGGGGGGGGAAGGGAATTACTATGCCCATCTACCATGTTGAGGGGTATATACCTTGGCTACTTTGATGGAGGCTGACATGCCCATCTACTATGTTGAGGGGTATATACCTTGACCACTATGATGGGGGGTGACATGCCCATATCCAATTGAGGGGTATATATGTTAATCACCTTCCAAGGGGTTAACATGCCTTGGATTCTAAATACTAGCTTGCTTGGTATATGATAATGGTCTCTTCATATACACGTAATATGTTCTATACAAGCATGTTTTACTTCAAGCATTGATCCTGCATGCCATATTGTTATTATACTATCCATTTCCCATGTTTATACATTTTGACTATGTTGCCTATCTCTTGTTGTATTGATCATGCATGCCATATTGTTATTATACTATCCATTGCCTATGCTTATACATTTTCACTATGTTGCCTATCTCTTATTGTATTGGATCCCACATACTTAGTACATTCAAGCGTACTAATGCATACTCTATGTCTATGTGATGTTACCATGTAGGAACCAGAGCTCCTCACGACACCCTCTACGTGGTTAGTTTTTGGACATCTTGAAGATAAGTTTTGGTGAGTCCTCAAGTTCGGGGATACTAGCTAGGCTATTCTTGCTTATATTATTTCTTTATGTTAAACTCTTGATACTATGAGGGTGAGCCGGGAGTGTGTCTTGGCCCCCGCCCTATCTATATTAGAGGTGTTGTCGGACAAGTGATGTAATTAAGCTTGAGCTTTCACTCTTCTACGCTTTATGCTATTAAAGACTTCCCTTATTCCCCTTATCCTTATTTGTACTCTCTTGTTGTTGTTTTAATTGCTTCCACAACCAAGGATATATAAATAATATGCTAAGAGGCTTGTTTGGGGTCCCTTCAGGTTCTATTCGCCGTGTCACATCTAGGCCCTAGGCTTGGGTCGTGAAACCTAGACTACCTGACATTCGACGTATCTTACTCTGATTAGTCCAACCAATTTTTTTCCTCTAAATCGCTTACCAATACTGCGTAACTATCAAAACATAAGTCACAAGATCATTACAACTGATTTGACTGTAAAATCTCAAGAAACTAGTGAAATTTAGATCAATAATGACTAAAATGAGAAAAATCAGGGTCCACACTTGAAATAGCAAACCATCCCTGTAAAATAATCTCAACATCACACCGAGCACATAGCCAAAAATTTGGTCCAAAATGGATCCTTGGAGACTGAGAAAAGGCCCAAAAACGAAGTTAAAAACTTTACCAGGAAAATATCAAAACTTGCTCGATCAAAATTCTCAAAAATTGGACAAAATCAGTAAACACCCAGTATATCACAATGTTTCTCTTGGAACGTAGAATAATTTATACATAAATTTCACTTAATTCCATAGAGAAATGACTAAGATATTGCAATGTAAAGTTTTCACTCATTCTCGATATATAATCAACAAAAGAGAAGAGATATTCCTCAAAATACATGTCAAATTCTTAATCCCATTTCACCACGATGTTCCTTGCAAAATATTGAGTCACGTAGCATTTTGAATCACCTAAATCAGATTAAACATGAGCTCAGAATCGCGGTGCAAAGTAGGAGGAAATATATTTGTATAATTTCCTAGAAAATGTCCTTACATATATATATATATATAACTAATCGCGCTACGGGGTAACACCCCCCAGATTTGGCCACATGTCTCCCTCCTTTTCCATTAATCCTTCAATCGCTTTTTTATCGTTTTGGGCTCGTTTGAACTTTAAGTTTCACAAATGAACTACAAAATATTTCAATTTCTGGATCAAATGGTGTGGTTGAAATTTTAGATGGAGCTTCGTACAATAAAGTGAGGATGCCACTTCTTTATACATAACTTTTAGCAAAAAGCCTAGGATGGTAAAATCACATTCAGAAGTCCCACATATCAAACCAAGGACCCTATTGAGTTTATTGAGAAAGCTTATTGGGTTGTGGAAGTGATGGGCATTCCATATGAAGAGAAAGCCGAGTTGGTGGCCTACCAACTTAAAGGAGTGGCTAAGATTTGGTTCGAGCAATAGGCCGATGAGAAAGGCCAAGGAGTAGGTCCTGTTGGTTGGGAGGAATTCAAATATGACTTCTTGGATCGGTTTTTACCTATCGAGCTTGGGAGGCGAAGGTCTAGGAGTTCATCAATTTTAAGCAAGGGAGCATGAATGCGAGGGAGTATGCCCTCAAATTTACCAAATTGTCAAATTATGCTCCATTTATGGTCGCGGATCCGAGAGCTCGCATGAGTAAATTTATTTTGAGTGTTTATGAGTTAGTCTCGAAGTTAAAGAGATAGATATTTCCCGCTTTATGACTTATGCGGAGCATATTGAGGAAGAGAAACTTCGTGAAAGGGCGAGTGAGCCTAAAAGGGCTCGTGTGGGTGGTGGGAACTACTATCACCAATGTGGCGGTGTTCACAAATTCCAAGGTGGCGAAACGCAACATTGACTAGGAACCATAAATATTCCTCCTCCCCAGAAGGACAAAGGGGTGGGTTCCAAGACCCAAAGTCCCAATTTCCCTAAGTATGGCAGGCCTCGCAAAGGAGAGTGCTTAGCCAGGTCAAATGCTTGCTTCACTTGTGGGAAGCTTGGACACCATGTTAAGGATTAAAGAAGTAGAGGCTCAAGTCAATATGCCTAAAGGACCAATCGGTTCTATGCTCTTTATGATCGCCAAGAGGTCGAAAGGGCTCCACATATGGTTATCAATATGTTAAGAGTTTTTTTATTGTAATGCATTTGCACTTTTAGATCCGGGAGCAAATTTGTCTTTTGTAATCCCATTCTTTACATATAAGTTTCATGCATTCCTGAAGTCCTCCATAAGCCTTGTGAGGTGAGTAACCTCCTAGGTGAGTCTATCATAGCCTGACGAGTTTGTAGAGGTTGTCCCATCTCTATCTTGCATAAAGTGATTCATATGACTTAGTTGAGCTCTCCATGGTAGACTTCAATGTGATTCTGGGGATGGATTGGTTGCATGCTTCTTATACCTCCATTGATTATAGAGCCCGCTGGGTTAAATTCCAATTCCCGAATGAGCCAGTTCTGGAATGGAAGGGTAGCAACTCTTCACATAGGATTCGATTCATTTCTTTTGTAAAGGCTCGGAAAATGATTTACAAGGGGTGCATCTACCACTTCGTGATGGTCAAAGATGTCACTTCCAAAGTTCCTTCTCTTAGTCAGTCCCCATTCTAAGTGAATTCCATGATGTCTTCCTAGATGAGTTACCGGGAATCCTTCCCAAAAGTGAGATAGGATTTGTTATAGACCTCTTACCCGATACTCAGCCTATCTCAATCCCTTCTTATAGAATGGCTCCTACAGAATTAAAAGATATATTGGAGAAGGGCTTTATTAGACCTATTCGGTCCCTATTGGGTGCCCTAGTGTTATTTGTAAAGAAGAAGGATGGTCGCTCTGCATGTTCATTGACTACCGATAATTCAATAAGGTTACCATCAAGAATATGTATCCTCTCAGAGGATAGACGATTTATTTGATCAATGACAAGAGGCCACTCTTTTCTCTAAAATTGATTCGAGTTCGGTTATCACCAATTGAGGGTGAGAGAAAGTGACATCCCTATGATGGCTTTCCGGATTAGGTATGGAAATTTTGAGTTTATGGTGATGTCATTTGGAGTCACTAATACACTAAGGATATTTATGGACCACATAAACAGGGTGTTCTAGCCTTACCTCGACATGTTCATTATAGTATTTATTGATGATATTCTTATATATTCTCGAGGTGAGAAAGAGCATATGGAGCACTTGAGGATAGTATTTCACCCTGAGGGAACATAAGTTCTATGCAAAATTTGGCAAGTGCGTGTTTTGGCTAGATGAGGTTTCCTTTCTTAGGCATATGGTATCTAGAGAGGGCATCAAAGTTTATCCCAAAAAGATATAAGTGGTAAAAAACTGTCCAAGGCCATTAACTCCTACTGGCATAAGGAGTTTCTTGGGTTTAGCCAGTTACTATAGATGGTTTAAGCAAGACTTCTCCACTATTTTATCTTCACTCACCAAGCTAACTCAAAAGAAGACTAAGTTTGTGTGGATGGATGAATGTGAGAGGAGTTACCATATTTTAAAGGATCGGTTGCCTTCATCCCCCATATTAACATTTCCAAAATGAAATGATGGGTTCATCGTCTATTGTGATACATCAAGGATTGGGTTGGGTTGTGTGCTGATACAAAATGGAAAAGTGATCGCTGATGCTTCAAGGAAGTTGAAATTGCATGAGAAGAATTACCCGTCTCCATGATCTTGAGCTTGTGTCGGTGGTGTTTGCCTTAAAGATTTTGCAACATTACTTATGTGGAGTTCAAATGAATTTTTTCACTAACCACAAGAGTCTCCAACACGTGTTCACCCAGAAGGATCTCAACTTGAGGCAACATAGGTGGTTAGAGCTAATCAAGGATTATGAGATGAGTGTGAAGTACCATTCCGAAAAGGCAAATGTGATAGTTGATTCCCTTAGTAGAAGTTCCATGGGTAGTGTGTCCCATATAAAAGATGAGGGAAAATAAAGTTGACCAAAGATGTTCATAGGTTGGCAAGACTGGGCATAAGATTGAGAGAGTCTGGAAGTCGTGGCACAATAGTTCTTTATATGTCCACACCTTCTTTGATTGATGAGATAAAGGCTAAGCAAGATCTTGATCCCACCTTGGTTGAGTTGAAAACCTTGGTAAAGGATGGAAAAATAGAAGTCTTCTCACAAGGAGGAGATAGTGTACTCCGATATCAAGGCAAGTTGTGTGTGCCTAATGATAGTGAGTTGAAGAAGTTGATCATACAAGAAGCCCATAACTCTTCATATTCCATTCATCCCTATACTAATTTGTGTATGAATGTGCAAATTGCTAGCAGGTCAAAGTTGAAAACCAAAGGCGAGGTGGCCTAGTCCAAGACATTGACATTCTTACTTGGAAGTGGGTAGATCTGAATGGATTTATTGGTGGAGTGGGATAAAGAAGGTATTGCTCAATTTGTGTCTGAATGTGCCAATTGCCAACAGGTCGAAGTTGAACACCAAAGGCTAGGTGGCCTAGCCCAAGACATTGACATTCTTACTTGGAAGTGGGTAGATCTCAATATGGATTTTATAATTGGATTGCTAAAGACCGAAAAACATCTTAACTCCATATGGGTGATAGTTGACTGCATGATGAAGTAAGCTCATTTCCTACTGATCAAGACTACATTCAGTGCTGAGGACTATGCCCGGTTGTATACCTAAGAGTTGGTGAGGTTGCATGAGATTCCATTGTCTATCATATTAGATGGTGGAGTTTAATTCACTTCTCACTTTTAGAAATCCTCTCAAAAAAGACTTGGCACTAAGGTTAACTTGAGTACGGGTATTCATCCTCAAAACAACGGGCAAGCCAAGAGGACTATTTAGAAGTTGGAAGATATGTTAAGAGCGTGTGTGTTGGAATTCAAGGGAAGTTAGGATGAATATTTGCCACTTATTGAGTTTTCTTACAACAATAGCTTTCATGCAAGTATTGGGGTGGCACCATTCGATGCATTTTATGGTAGACAACGTCGATCGCCCATCGGGTGGTTCAAAGTCAGTGAGGTAGAATTAATAGGACCGAACTTGGTGATGAATGCTATGGAGAAAATTAAAAGCATAAAGAGAGAAATTACATATAGCTCAAAGTTGACACAAGTCCTAATCAGTATAAGAAGAAGGAACTTGAGTTCTAAGTTGGTGATTGGGTCTATTAAAAGTTTCTCCAATGAAAGGTGTTCTCCGGTTCAATAAGAAAGGGAAATTAAATCCTAGATACATGAGATCCTACAACGTGGTGAGAAGAGTGGGAAAAGTAGCATATGAGTTGGATCTAACCCAACAAGTTGCACTTGATTCATCCACTTTTCCACGTGTTGATGTTAACGAAATTCATAGGTGACCCAAGTTCTATATTTCCTTTGCATAATATGAACATTGAAGAGGATTTGAGTTAATAAGAGGTAGCAGTTGAGATACTAGACTAGTAGATGAAGAAGTTAAGGAACAAGGAAGTTACATCAATCAAGGTACTTTGGAGAAACCAACAAGTTGAGAGTGCTACATGGGCCGCAGAAGCTGACATGATGAAACGCTATCCACATCTATTCCACTCTGCTTAAGCCTAAGGCATTAAGAAATTCATCCAAAACCTCAAGTTTCATGAATTTTCGTTCATCACGTATGCATTTATTTTGATGTTTATGATCTGTTTTGAGACATGCTTAAAGTATGAAATCTGAAACTTTTGAGAAATGATGCTTGACTTGCGTTTCAACATGCATACTGGGTTATTAGCTGCTAGTTTACTCTTTAGAGTTTGCCTTTATATACATTCAGAGGTTAATGTTCCCAAGGAGGAGATATTGTAATGACCCCTAGTATAGGATCCCCAAGTTTAGAAAAGTTGGCCTGAAAAATGACCTATAGTCTGGCTTACGGGACCACTTACGGGCAGTTAGATGACATATGGCCCATAAGTTCAATTCTTAAACATAGAACATTAGGAAGGGGAAACGTTTCCAAGTGTGGGGTAACTGTCATGACCCAATCCTAGGGATTGGATGTGACATGGCGAATGGGAAACCCGAATGGACCACAAATAAGCCTCTTAGCATATCATTTACACATCCTTAGTTGCAGAAGAAAAATAAGACAATGACAAGTAATAAATGGGTTTAAGGGAAATGGGACTTGGGAATTCCATTTCATTGTCGACATAAAAGAGCTTAGAGGGAAATACGGGACTAAGGAAGTCTTTCATAATAATATAGATAAAATAGGAGTCAGGCTCAATACATGAAATCCATATCCAACATCACCTCTACTTTAGATGGAGTGCGGGCCAAGACATCTCCCGGGATAATCCTCAAACATTATTATCCAAAATATAAGACAATGCTTAACAAAAGCATGAAAGTAAAGTGGAAATCATCCCCGGAGTGGAGGACCCATCAATAGTAGCCTTCAAGAATCCATCTAGCCACATGGAGGAGGATCAATAGGAGCTTCGATCCCTATATGGTGATATCATATAGGCATAGAGTATGCACTAGTACTTGGAATGTACTAAGTATGCGGGGTGTAATGCAACAACGATATAAGCCATAATATTCAAGATGCATAATCATAATCAATAGAAATAATCGCGATATGACATGTATGATCAATGCTTGAGTTAAAACTTGCATGTAGATCATCAAGTTACATAACATAGCATACATATGTGGGAGGAGACCTTAACCAACATATAATACCAAGTGAGCTACTACTTGGAATTCCGATGTATGTCACCCCACTGGAGAAGGCGTGGTATACTTATCAAGGTAAACAATACTTGACCCCACATAGTGGGTAGCTTGTCCTAGATGAATCCACTAGTAAAGCCCATTTAGGGAAATAATATAAACCTATGGTGGGACATATTTAAGAGACCAAGACTTTATATAAGGACCCCTTGAGTCGAGCCCCCTCCTTAAGCCTGAATCGGTGCTAAGTCTAATCTCACAAAATACTTGAAATAATAATAAGTTTAATCATAACATGAATAACTTATAAAGACATTATAACATGACATGATTAGCTCATTCATATACTTAACCCCTACATAGGCATTTATCTTATACTAGAGGGTAAAAACAATGCATAGACTTGACACCTTCTAGTAGGCATTGTAGTTCACATAAGGGTAGAGATTGTAATATGCTTGACCCCTACTAGTGAGCTTTAGTTTGTACATGAGGGTAAATAGATATCATGCTTGCCCCCTCATATAGACATTATTCACTCACAAAAGGGTAGGAATATAGTATAAGGGCTCAACATAATTCTAGTAAACCTTAGAAACTTTTCATGAGTTTACTACATGTTTGGAAGACCACAACTTAGCATATCATGCTTGTCTTTTAATCATGCAATAATCTTTCATCAACATAAAAATCCTTGTAATGTAATTTAATCAAACATAGTGGATATATGTACACATGCTCAAAATCATGCAATTTAAGAATATAGACAATAAACAATAAAATCAAATAATTTTAAAGTCTTGCAATTCAACCCCGCAACATTGTAGTAAAGCCCTTATTTTTGGGTTTCATGAAATCCATCATAATTCACAATATTGCATAGTTTTCATAGTTCATATCATGCATAACTTCAATAGATACAAATCAACTCATAGAATAAGCTTATAGGTATTCATGCATAATCAATCAATACTTGATAAAATCAACATAACTCATATATATAATGCATAATAGGAAGTACCCATGAAGAATCTAACTTTGAAATCATGAAATTTTTATAAAAGAGATGGTTGGGCTCCAAGGATGAAAGAACCCTTGGATGAAGACTCACATACCTAAACTTTAGACTTTCTTGAAGAAAACTTGAGGAAGACTTGAAGATTAGATTGGGTTCTTGAATTCCAAGGTTGGTTCTTGAGATTCTTGAATTTTAATGGGGTATTAAGTGATGTTTTGGAGAGGATTTAAGAGGGTGTTTGAGAGTTTTGAAGTTGAAAAATGACTAAAAGGAGGATTTCACGCTTACCAAACTACGACTAGTAGAGGTGGATTTTAGCAGTGAAGTCCAAAATGCCAAGTGCCGACTACAAAAGTCTGATTACAGCTCGTAGGTCACCCTACGAGCCATAGCTATGAGTCGTAACAACTACTGACCTAAATTTTCTAATTATTTTAAGGTTCTTTTAAGAAAGAGTATATGTTAGGATTTATAGAAAAAGAAGAGATTATTCCGTAGATTTTTACGTAGAGAAACTCTTAGTTCTTAGAATATTGTAGGGTTTCAAACTAGGGTTTTAATTTGGAGACTTGGAATCACTTATAAATTAATTTCATCATTCAAGTTTGTGATTCTAAGAAGGGTTTCCTTGTTCTTCATTATTCTTGGGTAATTTCTTAACTATGTGTGTTTCATTCATTGTTTGTTTTCTTATCCAAGTCATGAGTAGCTAAACCACCACAACTTGGTTGTTGTGGGAACCATGAGTAGCTAGCTTAATAAACCGGATTATTTGCACTTCTTGAGTTGGGTATTTGCATGTATTATCCATTTTTCTTCATTTTACTTGTTGTTTAATAGTAGCCAACATTAAATCCTGCCTAGTGTCATAATCCCGATCTAGGTAGTGATGAATTGGAAAAGAAAATGGGTGACAAAATTTAATTGATGTATTCTCTTCTAATCAACCAATCCCGGCCATTGAGAGGTTGACTGAGACAATAGGTAATGATTAGTTGGCACATTATGGTAGCCGGCTAAGTGCTATAGTGAAATTTGACCTTTGCCTTTGCCTAAGGGTTGGAAGAACCTAAGTTACCATCCTGCATGCAATATCCTAATTTAGGTTGTGTTATCTAGGGTGTTTGAGTTAGTGAATCATAGGGAACACAATTTCCCAAGTTTCTCTCCCATTTGATTGTCTACTCGCTTTATTAATATAGTTTTAGTTTCTTATAAATCAATTCAAACCCCTCTGCCCTTGATTGAGGATAGAGTTAATTTATGTTTGAAATGATTGTTAGTGAATCAATGCGACAAAACCCCATATTCCCTTGGGATTTGACCCTATCCTATGGTTAGGTTTCATATTTGACAACGATTGCTTTATGCTCAAAGTGAGAGGTACTATTTGAGCATGACCAAAATTAATGGCTCTGTTGCCGGGGAATACAAGGAGGTTTTGACTTGATTTCACTAATAGTTAATTTAATAGTTGATTGCTTAATTCCCTTGTATGTTACTTTTGTTTTTGTTTTTGTTGATTCGTATCTTTTGCAGGGTATACTAGGTGTATGCCCAACACAAGGAACCAAGGTAGACCCTTAGCTCCAATTAATCTTGAGATCCATTGTGTTGCAAGGAGAATGGCCAAGCAAACGTGGATATTGCGGTTGATGAAACCATGGATCGACATGATGATGATGTGGGTAGAGAGGAGAATCCACCACTAAGAGAAAATACGCCACACACTAGGGATTTCAATGCGAATGCATATGGTTGGAATCAATTTTGGTGAACCTTATGGCCATGGATGTTGTAGGTGCTATAGTATTGCCACAACTACTGGCAGACACTAAGTTCACAGTGCCAAGTGGATTACTCCAAATGCTTCAAAACTATGGTTTATTTGCAGGGTTACCTACTGAGGATCATCACAGTCATCTTCATAATGTTCCATTTGTGTGTAAAAGTGTCATGGGTACACAGAATCTCTGCATAGATGTTGTTGGGTTAGGAGTGTTACCTTTATCTCTTACAGGAAGTGCAACAATATATTGTCAAAACTCACACAGAGCTCAATCACCAGTTGGGCAGAATTGCAAAGAGCCTTCTTAGAGTGATATTTCCAAGGTCCAAAAAGCTCAAACTCAAGGACCAAATTAATAACTTTGATCAATTACCCGGTGATTCTATTAGTACAATGTGGGAGAGGTTCACCAAGTGTTTGAGAATGGTTCTGTACCATAATATTGTGGATGACGCCTTAGACGAAATTTTCTAAATACACTTATATCCTTCTCATGAGGCCAAATTTTAGCAAATACCCCAAGAGTACATAAATTATAGATAACTCAAAAGCACATAAATAATCTTTATATAAATAAGAAATAATAAATTTAAAATCTTTTGATTATTTATGTGTTTTCGAGTTATCTATAATTTATGTACTCTTGGGGTATTTGCTAAATTTGGCCTCATGGGAAGGATATAAATGTAAGTTTTTAGGCTCTTGACGAGAATAGTCAAGTGTGTACCGAGAAAATCATAGGAGGCATGTTCTTAGACAAACCATTCACAAGGTTAGCGGAAAGGATGGAGCAAGTAGTGAAAACCAATAGACTATGGGGCCAAAGGGAGAGAGCAACTACAAGAAACTCTTGTGCGATACGTATTAGTTCAGATCAAGCAAAAATCAATGATGAGATCATGCAACAACTTTCTTAACTCCGGATTAGTGTGGACTTGATAGTGAAATAAACTCAAGAAAGTGTTCATGCGATCCTCCACCAACCTCTAAGAGCGTCCATGTATGGTGAGTCATATTATGATGAAGATTCTTACTTTATTAGAGATCAAGCGTTGGGTTTTCGGAATAATGGCCAAGGCTCAAATCCGGACTATTGGCATCAAGGTTCTGGAAATCAAGGTCGAAACTACAATCAAGAGTTGCATATAGAGATAATTGTGGTTGTTATTTTGAGAGAGATGGGATGTTAGAAGCCGAGTGGGGCCGAAGAGATGGGTATAAAAATGGTCGTTATGTGCCTCCTCACAATCAGAAGCCAGTTCTAGCAATTCAAGGATTGAGGAAATATTTGTCAAGTTGTTGAAGAAGGCCGATCACCAAGATGAGACTTTGAAGGTAATATAAAATCAGATATCTCAAGATCAACCAAAATATTGAGTCTCACTTGGTGGCGATCAAACAATTGGAACAACAATTTGGTGAAATGGGGTCCAATTGAATCAACGCCAAAAGGGAACTTGTCGAGCAATACAGTTGAAAACTCCATGAATGAGGGACATTGCATGGCAATTACAACTAGGGCAGGTAAAAGCATCATTTAACCGTCCATTCCAGTTGAAGTGGAACATGTGCATGAGAAAGAAAGCATGAGGAAGGGTGTAACCGAGAGAGATAATGATGTGAAGAATGGGGTAATTGAAGAGGATGAGAGACTGAGGAAGTATAAGATTTTCCCGAGACCTTCTCTCCCTTTTCCTCGAAGAATTAAGAAGAGGGAGGAGAAAGGAAAGATTGAGCACGTCCTATCAATACTCAAGAAACTATCGGTGAACATCTCTTTGATTGAAGCCTTAGAGAAGATGCTAGGTTATGCAAGGTCTATGAAGGATTTGGTCACAAAGAAGCGAACGGTGAGTCAAACTTTCTCATATAATCTTCAACATAATAGTGCCATCACTACCAAGTCATTGGTCCAAAAGCGTGAAGACCTAGGTGCTTTCACTATGCCATACACTATTGGGGAGGTAGAATTTTCTAAAGCACTTTGTGATTTAGGTGTTATCATCAACTTGATGCTGCTTGCCATGTTCAAGAAACTCAGCTTGGGAACTCCTAGTCCTACAAAAATGTGGTTACTAATGGTAGACAGAGCAATCAAGAAGCCCATGGAAGTGCTTTATGATGTGTTGATAAAGGTAGATAAATTTATATTTCCCGCAGATTTTATTATACTTGACTGTGAGGTTAATTTTGCAGTTCTAGTTATTTTGGGAAGGCCTTTCTTAGCTACAAGTCACACTCTAGTTGATATGGAAAAAAGGCTACTCACATTCAGAGTTGGGTAAGAAGAGGTCGAGTTTCATATTTGTCAATAAGAAAGGAAGAACTGTAATCTGAGGGTAGTTTCGATGATTGAAACTATTGATGATGATGATGAGTCAGAAGTAGCTGATGAGCTACGACTAGGAGTTGACACTTTGGAGGCAGTTTTGATGAACTTTGATAGTGATAGTATCCCAGATTATGAGGAGATAGTAAATGCTCTTGGGTTGTCACTCGGCCCTAGACATCAAACCAAGTTGGAGCTAGATTTGAAGAACCGGAAGATGCCACCCATAAAACCTTCTATAGAGATGCCACCAGAGCTGGAATTGAAAGCACTTCCATCGCATTTAAAGTATGCATTCTTAGGAGAGAACAAGAAATTACTGGTCATCATAGACGCAGACTTGAGTGAGGGGCAAGCAGACGCCCTTGTGACTATACTCAAGCAGTTTAACAAGGCTATTGGGTGGACTATTGCAGATATATTGGTATTTCTCCAAGGATATGTACTCACAAAATCTAGTTAGTTAAAGACTATAAGCCTAGCATCGAGCATCAAAGGCATTTGCACCCTCCTATGTAAGAGGTGGTTCATAAGGAAATCATCAAGTGGTTGGATGCAAAAGTAATCTACCCAATCTCCGACGGTGAATGGGTGAGTCCAGTATAGTGTGTTCCAAAAAAGGGCGTATCACAGTGGTGCCCAATGCATAAAATTAATTGATTCCTATGATGCCAGTCACCAGATGGAGGGTATGTATTGACTACAGAAAGCTAAATGCATTAATAGAGAAGGATCACTTCCCTATATCATTCATGGATCAGATGCTCGATAGACTTACTAAAAAAAGATGGTACTGTTTCCTTGATGGGTATTCTGGCTATAATCAAATCATCATTGCTCCAGAAGATCAGGAGAAAACCACTTTCACATGCCCATATGGTATAATCGCATTTAAAAGGATACCATTCGAATTATGTAATGCCCCAGTTATATTTCAAAGGTGCATGATATCTATTTTCTTGGATATGGTGGACAACACTATTGAGGTATTCATGGACGATTTCAGTGTGGTTGGTCACTCATTTGAGGATTTCTTGGCAAACTTGCATGATGTTCTGTAAAGATGTGTGAATAATCACTTGGTAGTAAATTGGGAGAAATGTCATTTTATGGTTAAGGAAGGTATTGTGTTGGGCCATAGAATTTCGAGTAAGGCATTGAGGTCGACAGTGCTGAGATTGAGGTTGTTGAGAAGCTTCCACCACCCGTTTCAGTAAAAGGTGTTAGAAGTTTCTTGGGACATGCAGGGTTTTACAGACGGTACATAAAAGACTTCTCCAAAATCTGACACTCATTGTGTAAATTATTAGAGAAGGACGCCAAGTTTATGTTCAATGATGCATGCATGCAAGCCTTTCAAAAATTGAAAAAGAGGTTGACCTCAACACCAATTATTGTAGCTCTTGATTGATCCAAGTCATTTGAAATAATGTGTGATGCTAGCGGGGTCGGATTAGGTGTGTTTTTGTGACAGCGTAAAGAGAAAGTCTTACATCCTATATACTATGCCAGTAAAGCCCTAAACACAGCTCAGAAGAATTACACCGTCACAAATCAAGAGTTGTTTGCATTGGTCCTCACATTCGAAAAGTTTCGGTCGTATTTATTGGAGACAAAGTGATAATGCACACGGACCACTCAACATTGAAGTATTTGATGTCCAAAAAGGATGCAAAGTCAAGACTGATAAGATGGGTACTTCTCTTACAAGAGTTCAACTTCAATGTTATTGACGGAAAAGGGTCAGAAAACCAAGTTATCAATCACCTATCTAGATTAGAGGATGGGATAATGACAGTTTGATGATGGTCTTGATATTAATGACTCCTTCCCTAACGAAAAAGTGTTGGCAGCATCACATGATCTTACACCTTGGTTCGCAAATTATGCAAATTATCTGGTGAGGGACATTGTACCTCCTAACTTGAACATGCATCAAAGATAGAAATTTATGCATGATGTGAGGAAATTCTTTTGGGATGATACATAATTATTCCATGTGTGCACTTATGGAATTATCCGTTGCTGTGTCCCTGATATAGCAATGATGAGCATACATAAAGCTTGTCACTCATCACTTGTAGGTGGGCACCATAGTGGGATTCGAACAACCCATGAAATTTTGCAATGTGGGTATTATTGGCCCACAATACACCAAGATAGTCATAATTATGCCAAAGCTTGTGATAGATTTCAAAGAGAAGGTGGAGTCACCCGTAAACATGAGCTCCCTCTAAATCCTATTTTGGTAATTAAGTTGTTTGATGTTTGGGGGATAGATTTCATGGGACCATTTATTGGCTCGCATAGGAACAAGTACATCTTAGTAGCTGTGGATTATGTCTCCAAGTGGATGGAGGCAGTGGCTCTACCCAACAATGAAGGTAAAAGTGTCACAGCGTTCCTAAAAAAGAATATCTTCTCTAGATTTGGCACTGCTCGGGCCATCATCAGCGATGGTGGTTCTCACTTTTGCAACGAGCTCTTTAAAGCATTCCTTGAAAAGTATAGGGTAAAGCATCGAGTGGAAACATCCTATCATCCTCAAACAAGTGGACAGGTAGAGGTATACAACAGGGAAATCAAGAAAATTTTAGCTAAAACAGTTAATGCAAATCGAACAGATTTGTCAAGAAAGCTTGATGATGCATTTTGGGCATACCAGACTGCATTGAAAACTCCTATTGGCATGTCTCCCTACCAATATATCTTTGGGAAGGCATGTCATCTGCTAGTGGATCTTGAACACAAGGCAATATGGGCCTTAAAGAAGTTGGATCATTAGTGGCATGACGCCACACAATATTGGTTAACCCAAATTAACGAGCTTGATAAATTTTGACTAAGGGCATATGAGAACTCGACATTGTATAAGCAATGAATAAAATTTCAACATGATTGTCATATTTAATGTCATTAGTTTGCACCGGGGTACTTGGCATTGCTCTACAATTCTAGGTTGAAGTTATTCTATGGAAATCTTAAATCTAGATGGATATGGCCTTTCTGAATAGCACGTCTTTAGCTATGGTGCCATTGAATTAGAGAAACAAGATGGAGGAACTTTCAAAGTAAATGGTCAAAGTCAAACTTTGCATGGGAGACACAGAGGAGATCAAGATAGTGGAAGAGTGGGACCTTGAAAAGATATAAGGAAGCACACTATCTATGTCGTGCCATGACAATAAACCAGGCGCTGTTTGGGAGGCAACCCAAGGTATGACCCCTTATGCTTATTTTGTTTTTGTCTTGTACATTTAAGGACAAAGTACTTATTTTTGGTGTTGTGTGGGTAGTTATGGACTAGAGTGAAGTCTGAGTAGCCTTTAGTCCAAAACTGTCTTAGTTTTTGATATCCCAAGGTTTCCTTGCCTTTGTTCTTTTGCCTTGTGGATTTTTATTTTTATGTTGAACCAGTACATTTTAGATGTTGTAGATAATTTTTGTGGTATATGGTGATTAAACTTTTGGCATATACGTTATTTTGATGATTTATGAAAACTTTTGCAAAATTAGTACCCTTGAAAACTTTTGTTGATTAGTAGTTATTTGGTGATCATGTATGTTTGAATGGTTTAGCGATGTTTGTTCTGAGTAAGTGAAGGCAAGTTGATGCTTGACGCATGATCTGTGAGTCTATGTTGGCTGTGTATACAATGCTATGTGCATGTGAGCAATTTTGTTGTGTTCATACACTGTGTATTGATTCAGAACTTGCCCTGTTACTTTGAGTTAGACCAGAGATTGGATGATTAGGTAGGGATCGTAGGCCCTTGTTCTTTGAATTAGTACACCTTTGCCTAAATAACCTACCAAATGATAAAGTTTACCCGTTGTTCTAAATGTTTGAGCCTTACATGTCCTTTTTCTTTCTTAATACCTAGCTAGCCTGACCTTATCTAGTGAAATATCTTGATATTGGCCATGGTCTATCCTTGAACATTGTGAACCTTGATTGAGGCAAAAATCCTAAGTTGAGTGTGGCTACCAAAGGTGGCTCTAGTTTAGGGAGTGGATATTGTGTACTTCACCTCAGGCTAAAAGCCTAAGTTGAGGGTGGCCTATGTTAGGGTATAATAGTAAAAATGAGGTGAGAAGATGGAAATAAATGAAAGAATAGAAAGTCACGTATCGGGTAAGAGAAAAAGAGAAAAAAGATGTCTTAGTATGAGTTGAAAAAGGAAAACAAGTTTAAAAATAAGGACAAGCTGAAAAATAAAGAGAAAATACCCGAAAAACTTGAAAATAAGGAGTAAAGGAGAACAATTTAATAATGGCTGAGTTGTTAAGGTGAAAGTGTTGAAGAATATAGTTCAAAGTTGGCCTTTAGTCACTAATGGTCCATAATGCCACACAAAATCCCCATGAACCTACGTTATAAGCCTATGAAGCTCTAAAGTGATCCTAATCCAATCAACCAATAGTTTGGGTTGTGAGAATATGGGCAAACTTATGGTATTGGTCATCATGCATGAATCTCATTTGTAAGAGTGAGTATGCTTGCACAGTCTCTTGAATAACTTTGAAGGCATATTGAGTGAAAAAGGGGACTTATTTTCTGTGGGGGCATTTGCATTGCATGGTTAGCATTTGACTTGTTCAGTGATTGTGAAATGTTTATACTTTTTAACTTGTCATATTTGGATTGCCAAATGCATCAATGTCTTGCGGTTTTCTTGGTAGCTACATCATTATGTTTTGAAAATGCTAGTCTGGGCGCCTGAGTTGAAATTGAGTAAGGTGTATGCTAGTAGGATGATTGCTATGTATTGCTTATTATCTATCTATATTGAGTCATAGTTTGAGGATAAACAATAATTCTAAGTTAAGGGTGTTGATGTGCTATCAAAATACAACACATTTGGTACCTAAAACAAGGGATTTTGTGTGTTCTCAATGCGACTTTTTATAGTTTTTATGTGTTTTGTGTTTATTTTTGCAGAAAATACAGGTTTACCTGATTTTGGAGAAAAGTAGCAGATTTTGTTGAATTTCAGGATCTATGAGACTCACTACGAGTTATAGTCCAAACTACGAGTCATAGGAATGATCTTAGCAATTAATAGTTTCCAAAATTAAAATCTGAGAAATTGAAGTTCAGTCATAAGAGCCTTGGCTACGGGTCGTAGTCCTCACTATGACTCGCAGAAGGGGGCCTCATAGCAATTAACAGTGTTGATTGAAATTAGACAAAGAAATGAAAGGGTGGATTACGAGAAGGAACTACGAGTCTTATACCAGATTGAGACTCATAGAGGTGGATCATAGCAGTAAAATTCAAAATGCCAAGTGCTGATAATGAAAGCCCGATTACTGCCCGTAGGTCACCCTATGAGCTGTGGCTACGATTCGTAACAGCTGTCGACCTGAATTTTCTAATTATTTTAAGAACCATTTTGTAAATAGTATAAATAGTCTATGTTAGGATTTTTAGAAAAAGAAAAGATCATTCCACAAACTTTTAGAGATTTTTAAAGAGAGAAACTCTTAGTTCTTAGAATGTTGTAGGGTTTTAGACTAGGGTTTTAATTTGAAAATTTGGAATCACTTGTAAATCAATTTCATCATTCAAACTTGTGATTCTAAGAAGGGTTTCCTTGTTCTTCATTCTTCTTGGGTAATTTCTCAACTATATTTGCTTCATTCATTGTTTGTTTTCTTGCCCAAGTCATGAGTAGCTAAACCCCTATAACTTGGGTGTTATAGGAACCATGAGTAGCTAGCTTAATAACTCAGATTATTTGCAATTCTTGAGTTGGATATTTGCATATATTATCATTTTTCTTCATTTTGCTTATTGTTTAATGGTGGCCAACATTAAACCCCGCCTAGTGTCACGATCCCGATCAAGGTAGTGCTGAATAGGAAAAGGAAATGGGTGACCGAATTAGATTGATGTGTTCTCATCTAATTAACCAAACTCGACCAAGGAGAGGTTGACTGGTGAAACACTCCAAAAACGTCTGAAAATGTACCTAAAAAATGCTCATAATCATAATTTCTATATATCTCAAAACCCGTGCGTGATATCAAAAATCTGACTTCATATTCTGATCACGAGGCAAGATTAAGTGGAAAATGGTATAACCTTGATTTTAGAGCACCCATAGAAAAAAATTGATTTTCCAAAAATTTGCGGATTCCAGCAACGATCTGCGCCCTGGCCCCGACGTGCCAGTGGTGTGGATAAGTGTTATTTGTGCCTCAAAATTTTGTTTCGGCCTAAGGCATTGGGTTCTTAGGCCTATTTCCTCCTATGCGTAAAAACACCTATACTTAGCCATTTTTCAACTCTATATCACTCAAGACACTCTCAAAACAGTCTCTAACACTTAACCAAATATTTCATCCAAAATTCAAGTGTCCCAAGATTAATTCTGGATCTCATGAACTCTCTTCAAGCTTCAATGCTCCTTCAAGATTACATGAAGAAAACTCAAGTTTGAGGTATGTGGGTTTCATCCATTGGGTCCTTTCACCCATGGAGCCCAATCTTCCTATTTTATGAAAATTGCATATTTTTAAGTTGTATTAACTACAGGTATCTTCTAATAGAGAACATAAGCATGAAATATGTTGGGGTTTTATGAAATGTTGATTAAGTATGTATGACTATCTATTTTGAGCTTGTATTATGAATGGGTTTTATCTATTGAGACTATGCATGTTTTGAGCTATGAAACTATGGTCTATTACGAGATTTGATGATGTACTTTAAGGAATCTTACATGAGAGTTTTACTATGTGTTGGTGGGTATACTTACATTGAGTTTTCTCATATTATTACACTCTTGAATTGCATGATTTTGAACTAGCATTACACATCCACTAAGTGTTTGATAAAATGCCTTTTTAAAGGATTCTTAAAGTTATTGATGATCCATTGGATGATTTATGAGTCAAGTGACTTTATGATGATTTTGGGCTTTCAAAAGATGTATTGAATTCATGAAAATGGTTATGATGTTGTATTGCCAGATTAAGCCCTTTTTCAAATATTTTACCTGTTGTGAGCCTTTGATGTTACTACAAGGGTATTGTTCGATGAAGATCTATTCTTATGTCTTAAAGTTAGGCTCACCATTAGAGGTCAAATATGTTTTAGAGTTATGCATATAATGTTTCTATGTTCATTATAAGTTATTAAAGTTATGACTATTTTAATTATTCTGTGGGATTAGGCTTAGCATCGATGCATGGAGGGTTTGCTTTCTTTCTTCAATCTATGTGCTAACATAGGAGTATACTTTACCCTTGATTTACTAGTGGTTTTATTTAGTGCTCTTTCTCTTGAGGTTCTTCCCGAAATTGGGTCATGTTCCAATAAGGTAAAGTTTCTTGATGAAATCATTTCCGAAATTGGGTCATGCTCTCATAAGGAAGGTTACTTCATACGAAATTGGGTCATGTTCTCGTAAGTTTAAAGTATGATTTACCTTGGCAAATATATCACCTCTTTATCGATGAGGGGTAATTATTGGGATTCCAAGTTATAGATCGTTTGGTCTTATTTTTTATCGATTGAGGTCTATTTCCACATATGTATTATATTCCATGCAAGTTGAATGATTTACAAGTATGTTTTACATCAAGCATTGATCATGCATGTCATATTGATATTATACTTATCTATTGCCTATTATTATGCATTTTGACTATATTGACTTACGTCTTGTCGCGTTGCATCCGACATACTTAGTACATTCAAATGTACTAAAGCATACTCTATGCCTACATGATGTTACCATGTAGGAACCGGAGCACCTTTTGATCATCCTCCATGTGGCTAGTCTTGGTATTTTGGGAGATAAGCTTTGGTAAGTCCTCAAGTTCGGGGACACTAAGTATGCTACTCTTGCTTATGTTATTTCTCTAGGTTGAACTCTTAGTACTATGAGGGTGAGCACAAAAAATGTCTTGGCCCTGCTCCAATCTATTTTTAGAGATGTTGTTGGAACAAATGGTGTACTTATGCTTTGATCTTTGACTCTTCTATGTTTTATGCTATCAAAGACTTCCCTTATTCCCGCTTTCAATTTTTATATTATCTCTTGTTGTTGTTTTCTTTGCTTTCGCGACCAAGGATGTGTGATTGATATGCTAAGAGACTTGTTTAGGTTCCTTCGGGTGCCCTTCACAGTGTCACATCTAGGACCTACGCTTAAGTGGTGACAAACTTGGTATCAGTGCACTAGGTTGTTGATGGTCCTCAGAATCCAACACACTACATTGATTAGAGTATTATTCATTGTTGTGAAGTGTACCATAACTATGAATGGGAGGCTATGAGGCATCTTAGAGAATGTTTCACTTCTTCATGATCTATGTCGTGTGATAGAGTTAGGTTCCCCTAAGACTTATTCCTTATTCTTAACCATTGCGTCTCAGAACATGTCTCAAGCTATTCAGGACGGTCACATTTCTAATGCGGAGGTTCGCAATGCTCTATAGATATTGGCCAAAGTTTTGACTGCCCAACTCAACCAATTGATGGGCACCCCCGAGATTGCAAATGATAAGAGGGGGAAGAGAAAGGCTAAGAGAGCTCGAGTTGAGGGTGCTTCATCTTCTACTAGACTACCAGTGACTAGATACAAAAAGGAAAGGGTCCATTTCGTCATTTGTCAAGGGTGTGGCAAGAAGCATCAAGGGGAGTATTTAGTGGGGCATTGACAGTTGCTTCAAGTGTGAAGGTGTTGGGCATAAGATGAGAGATTTCCCAGTGGTCTCAATGGAAGGAAGAAGAAGGGTTTAATGTGAAGGTGGCAATAGTGAAGTGAGTCGTCCTAAGTGTCCAAAATGTGGGAGGAAACATGGTGGCACATATATGAGAAATATGGGTGCATGCTTTAGGTATTGGCCAGAAGGGCCACAAGATTGTTAAATGTCCATATGTTCAAAGGAAGGGTAAGGCCGTTGGTGTTCAAGCTTCTCCTCCATGCCACATATATGGGAAACAACATTTGAGTGATTGTTTGGCCGGTTCAAGTGCATGTTCTATGTGTGGTGCAAAGGATCATGAGTCCGAACATTATCCATGGGTTACTAAGGACTATTAGGATGACCTTTGACGTGCGCAACTATACCCCTCTAGAGGTCACTAGACTTGGCATGGTGCTTTAAAGATATGTTAAAGGGTTTCGATTTTGATGTGCATGCTTTGATAAGTCTAAGAGTCTCTATTTCTTTCATCATTCCTTTTTGTTGCTAGTAAGTTTCATGTGTGTCCCGAATTGCTATGTAAACTTCTTAGGTGTCTACCCCCATTGATGAGTCTATTATTGCTAGAAAAGTCTATAAGGGATTATCCCATATCCTTATTACATAAAGTCTTATCTAGTGATTTTGTTGAACTTGGCATGGTGGGTCTTAGGGTGGTTTGGTTACATGCATATCATGCTTCCGTTGATTGTAGAACTTGTAGAGTTAGATTCCCATGTCCCTAGTGAGCCTATTCTTGAGAGGGAGAGTATTAATGTGATGGTCAATGGTAGATTCATTTCATGTCTTAAAGCCCAAAGGTTGATTTCTAAGGGTTGTCTTTATCATCTTGTAAGAGTTAGGGATGTTGAGTCCAAATTCCTTCCTATAGAGTCAGTTCCAGTGGTTAATGAGATTCCTGATGTCCTTCCTGATAGAGGCTAGTCACCTTTCCAAGATTGTTCTTTAGTGCGAGTACCACCAAGTGAGGGTGAGAGAGTGTGATGTTTCCAAGATGACTTTTTCGGATTAGGTATGGGTATTTTGAATTGTGCCAATGTCTTATGGCTAGACTAGTGCACCAACAACATTTATGAGTGTCATGAATAGGTTATTTGAACCCTACCTTAATTTGTTTGTGATGGGTTTTATTGATGATATCTTAATCTTTTCCAATAGTGAGGAGGATCATGTGAATCACTTGAGGGTGGTGTTACAACTCTTGAGGGATGAGAGGTTGATTGCTAAATATGAAAAGTGAAGTTATGGGGTAACAAGGGGTGACTATAGGAGTACACCAGTTGGCTAGGTTGGGAATATATTAGTTTGGGTGAAGTTGAGAATGGTAATATAGTGGTTTTGATGGTTCCAGATCTTCTTTGATTGAAGAGATCAAGTAAAAGCAATACCTTGATTCCGCCGTACTAGAGTTGGATATTTTTTTGGAGGATGGTGAAGTGGAGGTTTTCTCCCAATGGGGAGATGGTGTCCTTAGGTACTAAGGTAGGTTTGGTGTGCTTGTGTTGTTGATTGGTTTAACTTGAAAGTCCCACCCCTGAAGGGTGTGACCCAAGTTAGCAAGAAAGGGAAGGCTTGTGGGTCTTTATGAAGTGTTGAGGAGAATTGGTGAGGTTGCTTATGAATTGGAATTGCCTATAAAAATAGATATGGTTCATTCGGTCTTTCATGTATTTTTGTTGAGGAGATATGTTAGTAGCCTAAGTGCTATATAAATCTTTGAGGTTGTGGGTGTTGTGGAGGATGAGTTGATTTATGAGAAGGTTGCGATGGAGATATTAAATGGATATGTGGAAAAGTTGATTAATAAGGATGTAGTGTTCATCAAGGTCCTTTGGAAGAATCGTCAAGTCGAAAGAGTCACTTGGGGAGCCGGAGCAGACATGAAGAAGCGATATTCGTACCTCTTTCATTCTATTCAAACTTAAGATAGCAAAACTAAGACTTATCTATGATTTCATATCTTAATTTTCAGCCCTTATGTCATTTGCATGCATTAATGTTTATGTTGACAAGTTTATGGTGATTTTGATGTTCATGTTGAAATTTTTGAAATGATGTTTAAATGCATTTGTTGCATTCGTGTTGGGCTAAGATCTTTATGATTACTTCTCTTGTGTACCCTGCTTTGACATTTGGGGATGAATGTTCCAAAGGAGGATATGTTGAAACGGCCCAAAAAGCCCCAAAAATATGCCTCGAAAATGCCCATAATCGTAATTTTCATGTCTCAAAATACATGCATGATATCAAAAATCCGAATTCAATATTCGTGATCGAGGATAAAATTGAATAGGAAATAGGTATAACCCCGATTTTAGATCATACGTAGCAAAAATTTGATTTTCCAAATTTGTGAATTCCAGTGACGATCCGCGCCCTTGCCGCGACGCGCCAGGGGTACGGATCAGTGTTATTTGTGCCTCAAAATTCTGTTTCAGCCTAAGGCATTAGAGTCTTGGGCCTATGCCCTCCTATGCATAAAAATACCTATTCTTAGCCATTTTCAGCTCTATATCACTCAAGACACTCTCAAAACCCTCTCTAATACTTAACCACACATTTCATCAAAAATTCAAGTGTTCCAAGCTCAATTGTAGATCTTATCTACAAGCTTCACACCTCCTTCTAAACTACATAAACAAAAACCAAGTTTGAGGTATGTGGGTTTCATCCATTGGGTCCTTTCACCGATGGAGCTCAATCTTCCTATTTTATGAAAACTACATGTTTTTAAGTTGTATTAACTATGGGTATCTTCTATTAGGGATTATAAGCATGAAATATGTTTGGAATTTATGAAATGTTGATTAAAAATGTATGAATATCTATTTTGAGCTTGTAATATGAATGAGTTTTGTCTATTTTGATTATGCATGTTTTGAGCCATGAAACTATGGTCTATTATGAGATTTGATTATGGATTTTAGGTAACTTACGTGAGGGCTTTACTTTGTGTTGGTGGGTAGATTTACATTAAGTTTTCTCATATTATTACACTCTTGAATTGCATGATTTTGAACTAGCATTGTGCATCTACCAAGTGTTTGATAAAATGCCTTTTTAAGGATTTTTAAAGTTATTAATGATCTATTGGATGATTTATAAATAAAGTGACTTTATGATGATTTTCGGCTTTCAAAGAATATATTGAATTCATTAAAATGGTTATGATGTTGTAATGATGGATTAAGCCCTTTTTCAAAGATTTTACCTCTTGCGAGCCTTTGATATTAATGCAAGGGTAATGTTTGATGATGATCTATTCTTATGTCTTAAAGTTAGGCTCACCTTTAGAAGTCAAAGATGATTTAGAACTGCTCATATAATATTTCTATGTTCATTATAAGTTATTAAAGTTATGACTATTTTAATTATTTCACGGGATTATGCTTAGCACCGATGGATGGAGAGTTTGCTCTCTTTCCTTAGACTATGTGCCAACATAGGAGTATACTTTAGCCTTGCTTTACTAGTGGATCCATTTAGTACACTTTCTCTCGAGGTTCTTCCCGAAATTGGGTCGTGTTCTAGTAAGGTGAAGTTTCTGATGAAATCTTTTTCGAAATTGGGTCATGTTCCCATAAGGAAGGATACTTCATACGAAATTGGGTCATGTTCCCTTAAGCTGGAAGTATGGTTTACCTTCAAGTAGACCTCCTCTTTACCGATGAGGGATAATCATCAGGATTCCAAGTTGTAGCTCGCTTGGTCTTATCCTTTGTCGGTTGAGGTCTTTTCCCATATATGTATTATGTTCTATGCAAGTTGAATGATTTACTAGCATATTTACTTCAAGCATCGATCATGAATGTCATATTGATATTATACTTATCTATTGTTTATTACTATGCATTTTGATTATATTGACTTACGTCTTGTTGCATTGCATCCTACATACTTAGTTCATTCAAACATACTAATGCATACTCTATGCCTACATGATAGTACCATGTAGGAACCGAAGTACCTTTTGATCACCCTCCGCGTGGCTAGTCTTGGTGATTTGGGAGATAAGCTTTGGTGAATCCTCAAGTTCAGGGACACTAGCTATGCTACTCTTGCTTATGTTATTTCTCTATGTTGAACTCTTAATACTATGAGGGTGAGCGCGGAAAGTGTCGTGGCCCTGCTCCAATCTATATTGAGAGGTGTTATTGGAACAAATGACGTACTTATGCTTTGATCTTTAACTCTTATGTGTTTTATGCTATCAAAGACTTCCCTTAGTCCCACTTTGCCTTGTTATATTATCTCTTGCGGTTATTTTCTTTGATTTCGTGACCAAGGATGTGTGATTGATATGCTAGGAGACTTGTTTGGGTTCCTTCAGGTTCCCATCGCAGTGTCATGTCTAAGCCCTAGGCTTGGGTCGTGACAACTGGGACAATAGGTAATCATTAGTTGGCACATTATGGTAGCTGGCCAAGCGCCATAGTGAAATTCGACCTTCACCTTTGCCCATGGGTTAGAAGAACCTAAGTTACCGTCCTGCGTGCAATATCCTAATTTAGGTAGTGTTATCCATGGTGTTTGAGTTAGTGAATCATAGGGAACATAATTTCCTAAGTTTCTTCCCCATTTGATTGTCTCTTCGCTTTGTTAGTATAGTTTTAATTTCTTATAAATCAATTCAACCCCCAACCCCCCTCTTTGATTGAGAATAGAGTTAATTGATGCTTGAAATGATTGTTGGTGAATCAATATTGCAAAACCCCGTATTCCCTTGGGATTTGACCCTAACCTATGGTTAGGTTTTATATTTGACAACGATCATCTTATCATCAAAGTGAAAGGTACTGTTTGAGCGTGATCAACCTACAACCTCTAAGGGTACAATATCACTTGGGTCATCAACACACTTTCTCAACATAGACACATGGATGAACCATACTCACACCCCTAAGCAACTCCAATTCATAGGCAACCTTACCAATTCTCCTCATAATTCTATAGGGTCCCATAAACCTTGGGCTCAATTTCCCTTTCTTTCCAAACTGGAACATACCCTTCATGGGTGAGACCTTCTAGCATACCTAATCATCAACATTAAACACAAGCTTCTGCTTCTCACATCGAAGTAGGAATTTTGCCATTTCCCCCATATCAAACCACCCAATCGAGGATCTACATTGCCTACCATACATGGCTTCAAAGGGAGCCATGCCAATACTAGAGTGGTAGCTATTATTGTAAGCAAACTCAATGAGTCGAAGATATTCATCCCAACTACCTTTGAACTCCAAACCACAAGCCCTAAGCAAATCCTAATGAGTTTGAATTATCCTCTCGACTTGGCCATCCGTTTGAGGATAAAAGGCTGTGCTAAGCTTAACTTTGGTACCAAGATCCCTTTTGGAAGGATCTCTAAAAATGAGAAGTGAATTGAGCACCACAATCCGAAATAATAGACAATGGTACCCCATGCAACTTAACCAACTCATGAATATATAAATTGGCATAATCCTTGTCACCATAAGTTGATTTAAATGATAAAAAACGAGCCGACTTTGTCATCCTCTCAACCATATCCCAAATAGAATCAAAGTGCTTTCTAGTCTTTGGCAACCAAACCACAAAATCCATGTTGATCTCTTCCCACTTCCAAGTAGAAATTTCTATGTCTTGGGCTAGGCCACCCGACCTTTGATGTTCGACTTTGACTTGTTGGAAATTGTGACAACCGACTACGAACTTGGCAATATCCCTTTTCATAGCACCTCACCAATAAACCCCCCTCAAGTCTCTGTACATTTTTCTGGAACCGAGGTGAATAGAAGAGGACGAATTATGTGCCTCCTTCAAAATCAACTCCCTCAAGCCATCAACATTAGGAACACATAGCCTACCTTGGTACCTAAGGACACCATCTACCCATTGAGAGAAAACCTCTACCTTACCATCTTTCACCAAATCTTTCAATTCTAGTAAGGCGGGGTGAAGGTCTTGTTTGGACTTAACCTCTTAAATCAAAGAATATTTGGAACTATCAATAACCACTACACCTCCATTTTCAACTTCATTCAACCTAACTCCCAACCTAGTCAGCTAGTGAACTTCCCTAGCCACCCCCTTATTGTCATCATCAATATGAGTTACATTCCCCATGGACACTCTACATAGAGCACCAGCCACATCATTAGCTTTGTGGGGGTGATAGTGCAAATTCATGTCATAATCCTTAAGGAGTTCTAACCACCTTCTTTGTCTCAAATTAAGATCCTTTTTTGTGAACACATATTAGAGACTCTTGTGATCAGTGAATACATCTACATGAACCCTATACAAATAATGACGTCATATTTTTAAAGCAAGTACCATGGCCATTAATTCAAGATCATGGGTAGGATAATTATGCTCATGCACTTTAGTTGTCGAGAATCATATGATATAACCCTGCCATTTTGCATCAATACATACCCCGAACAAATCCTTGAAGCATCACAATAAACCACAAACCCTTCTAGCTCTTCCGGTAAAGCCAAAATAGGAGCGGAGATAAGCTTATCCTTCAAAGTTTGAAAACTTCTTTCACATTCATCTATCCAGACAAATTTATCCTTTTTTGTGTCAATTTTTTCATAGGGGAAGCAATTGAAGAGAAACCATTCACAAAACTCTGGTAGTACCCTGCCAAACCCAAGAAACTCCTAATATCTATCAGAGTCAAGAGCCTAGGCCAATTCCTTATCACTTCCGTCTTCTTGGCGTCCATTTTAATTCCATCTTCCGACACCATATGCTCTAGGAGTGCAATCTCTTTCAACCAAAATTCACATTTATCAAATTTAGAAAACAACCTATCATCCCTCAAAATTTGCAACACCACCTTCAAATGATTCACATGCTCTTCTTCACTACGGGAATAAATCAATATGTCATCTATCACGACTATCACAAACATGTAAAGGTAGGGTTTAAAGACCCTATTCATGAGATCCATAAATACTATTGATGCATTAGTCAAGCCAAAGGACATCCCTACAAATTCAAAATGCCCATACCTAGTCCGGAAAGCAATCTTGGGAATATCACACTCCCTCACCCTCACTTGGTGGTACCCGGACCGAAGATCAATCTTAGAAAAGTAACTAGCCCCTTGTAGTTGATCAAATAGGTCATCTATCCATGGTAGATGATATTTGTTCTTTATAGTGACCTTATTGAGTTGTTGATAGTCGATGCACATTCCAAATGAATCATCTTTCTTTCTTGAAAACAACACCGATGCATCCTAAGGTGACTTGGTAAGCCTTATAAAACCCTTCTCCAATAAATCATTCAATTGGTTTTTCAACTCCTTTAACTCTGCTAAGGCCATACTGTAAGGGGAAATGGAAATAGGTTATGTATCAGGAAGAAGGTCTATACCAGAATCTATTTCCCTTTCAGGAGGAACACTGGGAAGTTCATCGGGAAAGACATCGAGAAACTCATTCACCATTAGAACCGACTCAATAGTGGGACTTTAGACTCAACATACCTAACCCTCACAAGATGGTAAATGCAACCCTTAAAAATCAATTTTTGGGCCTTAAGACAAGAGATGTACCTACCCTTAGCCACCGAGTTATGACCTTCCCACTCAAAGACGGGCTCATTAGGAATTTGGAACCTAGCTTTACAAGTTCTATAATCAATGGAAGCATGATATGCATGTAACCAATCCATCCCAAGAGTAATGTCAAAATCCACCATCTTAAGTTCAACAAAATCACAAGGCAAAAATTTATGAAATATTTTATCACGACCCAAGCTAGGGCCTAGACGTGATCTACGAATAGGGAACCCAAAGGAACCCCAAACAAGCCTCATAGCATATCATAACACATCCTTGGTCGCGAAAATAATATAAAACATCATAAGAAACATGAACAATGGGAAATGGGACTAAGGGAGAAAGAGAGAATGTAATACGTAAATAAAATAGATGAGTCAAAGCTCAAACGTAATACATAACTTATCCAACAACACCTCTAAATACATAGATAGAGCGAGGGCCAAGACAAGGTAAGCGGGCTCACTCTCATAGTCAAATAGAACATAAGATAGTGCCTTAATATATAAATAAGAGGAAAACATAAACCAGTCCCCAAAATGGAGGACTCAGCAATAAGCTTGGGATAGCACCGTCTAGCCACGTAGAGGGGGAGGATGATCAACTTGGACACTGGCTCCTACATGGTGATATCATATAGGCAAGAGTATGTGTTAATACGTTTGAATATACTAAGTATATGGAATGTAATGCAACCAAAGACAAGCTTCATAATCAATATGCATAACAATAGGCAATAAATATGATATAGCAATATGTTATTTATGATCAATACATAAGTAAAATATGCTTAGGTGATCCATGCTCATATAGAATATCATATATGTAGAAGAGACCAAGCAAGATTTCTAAAGTATAAAACCTTGGTAGGTTAGTGATGTTGCCACCCCATCACTTAGGTGGATGAGTACTAACTCTCATCTAGGTTGGTGATGATGCCGCCCCATCACTGAGGTAGATGAGTACTAACCCTTATCTAGGTTGATGAGCACTAACCCCCATCTAGGTTAGTGATGATACCGCCCCATCACTAGGTAGAGAAATACAAACCCTTCAATAGGTTATCCAGGCGCTAGACCCCGCGGATTGGGCATGGTCGAGTTCCGCTAGACCCCGCGGATTGGGCATGGTCGAGTTCTACACTTTATATAGAATCCATCATATGCTCTAGTGCAACACTTCATATAGGAATAATCATATACATAAGCTCATTTCATCATCATAACATTATTCATATCATATCTCATGTTTTGAAGCTTCAATTCCTCAAGAAACCATAATCGGATATTTTATCAGACACCTTGGGGTGTGTAATGGGGTAAAAGACCATGCAATTTATACATCAAATCATGCAAGAAAATCTATTGTAAAACCATCAATCAACACTGTGCAAACCCCCCCCAACACATTTATATCAAAATCCCTAATCAAATCTAATATTAGATTCAAGATTTAGAGCTCAAAACATGCTAAAACAACTGTACTTTTATGAACTAAAATCACTATGCAGTAAATTTCTTAATATACAAGACCAACATGTAAAATAAACTTTAAATCATATAATATTAGTAAAAAGGAGATTTAGGCACCATGAGTAAAAGGACCGAATAGTTCAATACCACCTATCTTAGCTTTGGAGAAGTTCTTAATGAAGATTGAAGATGGAGGCTTGAAGCTTTTAAAGGATCCTTAACTTTGGATGAGGGTTTTGGGTATTGAATTTGGGAGTAAAAATAAGGCTAAGTGTTTTAGTGTGTGTTGGGAAATGTTTTGGGGAATATGAAAACATAGGCCCAACACTTAGAAAAATCTGGATGAACTAAGAAAGACGGTGTAGGAAATACACATATCCGCGTCACGGAGAGGACGCAGAGGCTCTCTTGAAATCGCCCCAAGTGAAATTTCATAATTTGATTCTTTTGCTTTAAAATCGAGGTTAGACCCTTGTCACCCTAATTTAGACCCCTTGAACAAGAATATGAAGTCGAATTTTCAAAATAACCAATGCATTTTTAGATATATGAAAAATAAGATTCCAGGCACTTCTATGACACTTTTTTAGGCACCTTTTGGGGTCGTTTCAATAGACATGGGATAACCCCTATAGACTTTTCTAACAATACTAGACTCACCAACGGGAGTAGAAACCTCATAGGATTCACAAAACAATTCAGAACAAACGTGAAGCTTATTAGAAACAAAAGGAGTAGTGAAGGAAAGAGTGGCACCTGGATCTAATAAAGCATTCACACCATAATAAAAAACCTTTAACATACCGGTAAAAACATCGGGCACCTCATCCACTCCTTGTCTTCCTTGGAGAGCATATAACTGATTATGTTATGGAACATCCCCTTGTTGGCCTCCCTTTGCCTTTTGACCCACATGAGCACCTTGGCCTTAAGGACGACCATCCTTACCCTTATTTTGAGTATAGGGGCAATCAACAATCATGTGGCCTACCTTCCTACACCCATAACAAGCATTAGAATCCTTCAAGCATAGGACACCATGGTTTCTTCCATACCTTTAGCACCTTGGGAGAGTCATCTCACCATTGTCACCTTGAAACTTTGGGTTGGGCACCCTATTATTAGCAAACCTTTTGTTTAGAGCATTAGAGGACCCTTGACCTTGGAAATTGTGACCTTGTTGGAAACAACCACCCTTAGCACCTTGAAGCCACCATTAAACTGAGCCATCTTGGACTCTCCACTTCTCCTCTTCCTAAGCTTCTCCCATTCAAGTTGTTCAGCGTAGGTCATGAGCCGAGACAAGTCCATGTCACCCACAAGCATAGTCATGTCGCATTCTTCATTCACCAAGTCAGACACCCCTGACACAAACTTGTTCATTCTTGCCTTAGGATCAGTAACCAAGTGAGGAGCATACTTTGAGAACTTGTTGAATTTGAGGGTATACTCCCTCCCACTCATGGAGCCTTGTTTGAGATTCATGAATTCCATCATCTTTGCTTCTCTCAACTTAATAGGGAAGAACCGACTGAGGAAGGTGGCCTAGAACTCCTCCCATGGGATGGGATCATTGTTCCCCCTCTCTAGCTTTTATTGAGTGAACAAAATTTGTGCAACACCCTTGAGTTGGTAGGTAGTAAGTTCCGCCTTCTCCTCCGAACTCACCCCTATACTAGCAAGCACCTTATATATCTTATCAATGAACTCTTGGGGATTTTCCTCCATGATGGAACCACGAAACTCCGGAGGGTTCATCCTAGTAAGTCCCTTACCCTTGAGGCCGGAGTAGGATCATGAGGAGTTTGGGCTCCTTGGTTCAATTGAGTAGTCACAGCATGGGTCAAAATGGTAATGACATTCCGAAATTTGACATGTGCATCCCCTATTTGGGGAGCCGAATGAGCCAAACTATCCTCACATGTGTGAGCCCTCCGTGTCCTTCCTATTGGTAGCAACATGAGATAAAAGTGCAAAAGAGTGCCCATTAGGGAATGAAACGTTATCTAAACCATGACATAGATCATGAAGGAGTGAACTATTTCCTAAAATGCCTCATAGCCTCTTATACATAGTTGTGGCACACTTCGCAACCATGAATAAGACTCTACTTGATGTGGTATGCTGGATTCAGACCATTAATGACCTAGTTCTCTAATACCAATCTTGTCACAACCCAATCATAGGGCCTAGACGTGACACGACAAATGGGGAACCCAAAGGGCCCTCAAACAAGTCTCTTAGCATATCATTTATACATCCTTGTTTACGAAAGCAAAATTAGACAACGACAAGTAACAAAAGGGTTTAAGGGAAGAAGGAGTTAAGACTTCTATCTCATCATCGACATAAAAGAGCATAGGGGGAAATAAGGGACTAAGGGAATTCTTCCATAATAACATAGAAAAAATAGGAATCAAGATCAATACATGAAATCCATATCTAACATCACCTTTACTTTAGATGGAGTGCGGGTCTAGACGTCTCCGGGGCTCACCCTCAAAGATAATTATCAAAAATATAAAACAAGTCTTAACAAAAGCATGAAAGTAAAGTGGAATGTCGTCCCCAGAGTGGAGGACTCACCAGTAGTAGCCTTCAAGAATCTTTCTAGCTACGTGGAGGAGGAGGATCAATAGGAGCTCCGATCCATACATAATGAAATCATTGTAACACCATACACCTTACAATACTAGTACAATTCAAATGAGACAAGATATGGTTTGGTCAAATTAGTGCTCATTTTTAAAAGTGCTCGAATTTTATGTTATAGGGGGATATGTGCGTCTAACGCTTAAGAGGGTCGAGTGTATACATGTTTTGTGTCAAATTGAGGAGATCACGACCTTAAATGAAGCAAGAGAATATAGGTGCTTGTAGGACTTAGTAATCTAGCAGGTGAGTCACCTACTTGCTTAGCTTAAATTGCTAGCTAAACAGAGATGAGGCCCGATGTCGGATTTGTCCAAGTCCGATTATTAATAAAGTCCTTGTTAAGGGTGTAACTTTAGCCCAAGTTTTAGCATCACAAATGGACTTTATTTTCAGCCCAAGAAGAATATAAAAATAGCCCAAGTACATCATAACACACTTAACCATTTGGGCTCAAACTAAGTGAAGAGAAAGTTGGAAAAATGGGCAGCCTAAGCCCATCAACTTTGAGACCCAATTAGCCCAAGTGTAAGGGCCAAGTTGCTGCATAACCAGCTTAATAATATGTGGTATTAGTTGGTAAAAAGTCCATGAGTAAGTCAGCCAAAAGACCCTTTATAAAGGGCTCAAAACAGCCCTTAAGTCACTTCACTTTGGAGAAAAACTTCAGCTTCCTAAAGAATTTTCTTTCTCTCCTTACTTCACTTTACAAAGCAGCTGACACAACCGTCTAGGGTTCTTGAAGGAAGGCTAAATCTTTAAAGCAAAGGTAATCAATTATAGTTTTATATTTAGTATGGTTTCTTTATGAAAAACAATAAGTATATGCTAGTATGTTGTGCTGGAAATTCTGACAGCTTGTATTCTAAGGCCTGTTGTACACTTTTCTTGTTGATTAAGAGGCTTTTCTCTACTTGGCTGACTGTATTATGAATTAATACTTATGTATTTAACAAAGTTTGGTTTTATAGTAATATGACAAGGCTTCTTCACCACTTTTACAGTCGACAAAAGTGAGTCCTTATATGATATCACAATTGTATTCTTAGTACGAACTTGCGGGCTGTTGGATGGAAGGCTACTGCTTCACGTCCTTAATGACTGATTTGTTACTATTCTTAGAATGGTTTAAGGATGTTTTTATGTATAGATGTTGTTGGAACATTTTAGTTAGAGTTGGAACAGCTTTGGGATTGTCAACGTCAAAATGTAACGAAGAGAGGTAACGTTATGCTGTCCATTTGTAGGTTGTATAGAATTGATATGTTTTATGCTTTGTGGGCTATTGTAAGACTTTTGTAGCAATAAAATAGGATGCACGTGATGTGTACATGTGAATATGTGTTAGGAAATACGATTAGGGGCGGAAAGGTTGAAAGAATACGCTCGAGTTTATAAATACCCGTTTGCTGCCCGTGTATTGTTTTTTTATGTGATTGGGCTGCCAAGGTGTATTTATTAGCTGGTAATACTAGTTTTATCACCTACTATGTTGTAGATAAATATTTGTAGGAAGGGAAGGTTATCTCTAGGTAGCAACGAGGTCATACAAAGAGGTATATAAGGCTACTTGATTTCATATTACTTGGCATGAAATCTAGATTCTTCCTTGGCATATAAAGACACTTGCCAACTCCGACACAACTATTAACTATGTCTATACTCTAGCACATGTATATATGCTCCCATACATAGTCACCTTCAAATCTACATGCATACATGTATACCAATTTACATGGGTTCTTTTTGCCAAATAAAGTTCACGGTTATTTCATCTCATATACATTTCATTATTTATGTAACATATTCTGTTTATTATCATATTGTCTTGTATGATTATCTATATGTCACATGTTATATCTACAGTCCTACAACTCCATTATTGTGACCACCAAAAGAATCATCTCAAAGGTAATCGAAAAGTAAAGTATATTGTTTATTGATGGGTGGTAGCCCGAGGG